>JAQGAO010000213.1:0-42361 GCA_034697705.1 Ommatoiulus sabulosus | reverse complement strand
GCGCGCATGCGCATAACAGCGGTCACATGACGATAAGGTTACCTTATCTATTAAGGTAGCCTTGCTAAATCTCCCTAATGTGGCTTCCTCTCCACTCTTCCTTCGGGACTTCGTCTCCTGGCCTCCTATCCTCTGTCTGTAAAAGGCACGGGTTGAGGGAAGAAGGGCAAGGGGAGTTGTCCCGAGGGAGGGGTGGGGGGAAGCCCCGTTTATAGGCTATCTCTTTTATGCAACTTCTTTACAGATTTTTTAAGCCTAGTTAAAGCCTAGTAAAAGCCTGTTTTAAAACAACGACTTATAATTAAAAGAGGAACGAGACAAAATATATACGTTTAAGATAGTTTTATTTACACATTTTACATTTTAGTGTTGAAATGCCAAGTTGAAACTGCATGCAAGTTTCAAATAATTTCAAATCTGTAAAACTACAGCTCGACTCTGTAGTTCAGCTCGCACACCTCTATTCTGGTCTTCTGATTCATCAGCAACTCCATAAAGGTGCTGCAAAAACAAAGTGTCGAAATTAATCTTAGGACAAAATATTAGGGGTGATCAGATTGCATCTTTACGAATTGCACTTTGGGGTCGTTTCAACAATTTTGGTAATTTTCGACAATTTTTCAAATTTTGCATATTTTTAGATAATTTCGCTAATCTTAGAGAACTTAGCTAATCTTTCAATAGTTTAGCAAATTTTTCTACAATTTTGAAAATTTTCAATAATTTTTTTAATTTTTCGATTTTTTGTACAATTTTCCAAATTCCACACAATTTTGCAAATTTTCCATAATTTCGTAAATTTTTCGATAATTTTTCTAACATATGACAACTTTGCATTTCTTGAAACATTTTGCCATATTTTGAAAATTTCCCATTTTCGACAAAATTTCGCAAATTTGTTAACAATTTTGCTAATTTTCAACACCTTAGTAAGTTTTTCTACAATTTTTCAAATTTTGCGCTAATCTTACAACAATTTCGCAAATTTATCAACAATTTTTTTATTTTCGACAATTTACCTAATTTTCAACAAATTCATAAATTTTCCACAATTTAGCGAATTTTTCTACAATTTACCAAAATTCCCCACAATTTCTCAAATTTTACATAATTTTGTAAATCATTCGACAATTTTTCAAACATTTGACAACTTCGCATTTCTTGAATAATTGTGCAATGTTAGAAAAAATTTAACATTTTCGACAATTTAAGTTTTTGCCAACTTTATACAATTCGCAAATTTTTAAACAATTTTGCTAATTTTCGACAACTTGGTGAATTTTTCGGTAATTTTTCAATTTTGCATATTTTTAGACAATTTCGCAAATTTTTCTAAAATTTTCCACAATTGTTCATATTTTACATTTTGCTAAAGGCGGTCACACATGGGGAAAGTTATTTACGGAAATAAGTGGTGAGAAATTGCGGGAAAGTTATTTCACCTAATGCTACATGTACGTCCACTCTGGATTAAACATACAGGGACTTGTTCCTTCAACTTCTACCTATACATATAAGTTCCTGAGTGTTGTTGAAAGTTCCATAATGTTTATGGCCACAGAAATCAAAGTTCCCCTAAGTTTCCTGTTTCCAAGCGGTTAAGATCAAAGAAGTTCATCAACACGAGTAAACATTTCTGTTTCTGTGAGATGCTGCACTTGCAAGAGTTCTATGCATGTGTATCATACTGTTGCTGATTGAGTATACTGTATACAGATTGTTGCTTGTTCTATACTCACTACGGTGTGGTCAGTATGTTCCAGTATGTTTATATAATTTTATGTTTCCAGAAACAACTAGCAACAACAAGTCCTTTTATGTTTCTCCAGTGTGAATGTAGCTTTTGAACACAAATTAGTGGATAAACTCATATCGCTAACTCGTGATTCTAAACATCCTTTGATCTTAACTATTTTTTATAGAAACAGGAAACTTGGCTGAACTTTTGTTTCGGTTTCCATAAACAATCAGAAATTTTCAGAAACATTCAGGATAGAATTAGGAAGAAGACGAAGGAGCAAACAACAAAAACAAAGTTCCTGCATGCCTGTATGTTCCCTCCATTGTGGACGTAGCTTAAATACAGTACAGAAATGCATACATGAAATTTGAAATTAGCTATGCCCACCCTGGAGGAAACATAGAGGAACTTCTTGTTGCTACTTGTTTCTGGAAACATAAACATTTGCTCTTGTATAAGGTTATATTCCCAGAAACAAATAATTTATACATGTACCAACAATTAGCCACAAGAAGTTCCTCTATGCTTCATCCAATGTGGACCATGGACGTAGCATTTTATGGTACGTTACAGAAATAATCATAAAATAAGGAGGTACCAACAACAATGAGCAATGACTATTGTGTAAAAAATAAAGCCAAACCATATAACATCGCTACATTTTCATACAGTATAGGCCTACAAGTATATGGCCACAGAGTTCCAACAGAAAGTACCGTAAATTTGCAACATCCCTGGCCTTGACATTTTGAGGTTCTCAAGATGGCCAAGATCATCCACGTGAGCCGGAAGCCCCTGAAAGCACTTCTTTAACGAAATAAAAACATACTGTGATACAAATTTAAGATTAAAGCGCTTTAACAAAGAGCGTAATGCCCAAAATTATGGACGTTGACCGTTATGCTTCGCCCCTGATTGAATCATAAATTCCGTAAGTCCCAAACTAGCTGGACCCAATAATAGGGGCTGTCATTGAGTGGCTAAATACATGTAGCTGTGACCTCTAACCTGAAGGGCCAAAAAACAGTTATTTTGCGAAAAGTGCAAAGGGCGAAGGCTAAAAAATCGGCTAAAGGAAAATCCACTTGACAAACTCAAGTAGTTTATTTAATTTTACATCTTAATCTTACATGATGAAGTAGTCTAAAACAAATTACGTAATTTGCGTGACTTTTAGATTACACGCAACAATAGGCCTATAAGTTGGTTTGTATGGTTTTTTTTAGCCAGTTTGAATTTCCCTCGTTGAGTTATAGCGCCCTCTATGAAGTATCGTGGCTTAAAGCCGGCCATACACGAGGAAAGTTATTTCAAACTGAATGTTTTTATAATTGACAAATTAAAACATTTCATTTCTCGTAATTCACATTCTAAAAAACAAAACTTTTTGAACATGCCGTATTTCCAGATATAACTTTCCTCGTGTATGACCGACTTAAAAGTTGAAACGCACCGAAACCATGCTTTCAGCTTCGACGAGGAATGACATATATTTATGCATTTTTTTTATTTTGCCTTGACTTTATTCCCAACCAAGCAATTGAATCAAGATCATGAAACTCGATCAGATGTTCGTGTTTTTTTTTTTTGCATCGTGCTATATTTATAGAAGGATCCATTTTTCTATGTGCAGAGGATTGCAGTTTTTTTATTTCAAAATTTGTCTTTAGCACATCATTAGCTAGAGCGCCTTTATTTTTCCGCTGCATGAAATGCTGACCTGTGAAACATGGATTTCTATTTCTGCTCGTTGGCGCTGGCTGCCATAACAACACCAAAAAATAAAATGTTTGTAGTTTTCTTTTTCCTGTCCTAGATATGCCTTCGTATACAGTCGAACTCAGATATTTTTCATTTATGCGGGTCACAGCAGTCGAGTTAGGCTTAGCTTAATCTCTTACACAATTATTTATTGTAACTAAATAAAGTTTTTACAACGAAAACATACATGTACATTATTAAATTGTATGAATATTCCGACAAGTTGAAATTGTTTTTCAACATCATCATCATCGTATCAAGAAGTTACTGCAGTTGAAGTTATTAGCTCAGTTTATGTTCAGAGCAATGAGCTTCCTTTTTGGTACTGACAATATTTCTTTTCTCTGGTACAGACCTTTTGTCAGATATAATGAACAGATACTTTCGACTCCTGTTTTTATGAACCTGTAGGGACCTCCAAAACCGTTCGTAGAACAGGTGCTTACTAAATGAGAATGGCAATAGAAAAGGCATAAATTGCAACTTTGCACTCATGCACCTTTGTTACGTTTTAGATATCAAAAACATAAACACAAACATGCTCTGTTTCTTATGGATGGTAAGGAAAATCTAAATCGTTTCAGCTTTATTTAGTAACTCGGATAGGAAATGTTCAATTAATTTAATGTTTACATATATACTTCGCAATAGTTAGTGAAAACATTATTTTCATAAATAGGAGCCTTAAAAACTCGTCTCGACTGTAGTAGTCTAGTAGTGCTGACTGCTGACTGCGAATCTACAGTGTAGATTAAAAGGCTCGATTTTCACTTATTCGTGTATCAATTCATACATATGGGGCACCTCAGGCTTGCCAGAAGTGTTTACAAGTCCCCCGGTTGTGTTGAAAGGCGAAAATGGCCAATAAATACCGCCACCAACTTTAAATTGATTACATTTTCCAATTCAGAATTTTGTTGATAAATAAAAATGGCGCAACCTGGATTTCTCGCAACAAGTCCTTCACTGCATGCAAAAAAGTGAAAATCAGAAAGAGGAAAGCATTAATTTTGAAAAATAAAACTTTGTAAACGTCGAAAAATTAGCTTCGAAAAATTTCGAAAATTTAACTAAAAACAACCTTTATAAAAAATTGATGTGAATATTACAAAACAGAACTGAATTTATATGACAAACTGGATATATTTATTATTTTTGGCGTGTTTCCCCCCCTTTCTCCCCCCCTTCCTTCCTTATCCTCGGCGCCCGAGTGCAGTCCACACCCTGGCAACCACGTTCCTACGGCCCTGCATCAACATTCGTTGAATTTGGATAACAAAATATTGTTCGATTTTGCCATATTTCAAAATCATCACCAATAAACCTGAAAACAACTGGACTGTATTGTTTACAATTGGGCAATTTGGGCAACATGCAAGCAAACTGATTTCATAAATTAACTTTAAACATCAGACAAACGTTATAGCAGCAGTTTAATTTCACCATTACCTGTACCCAAGTTCAGAAACAGTTGAATTTAACATCGCAAATATGAACTTACCTGCTTAATAATATCTATTGCTTTCTGTTGTCACCTTATCTTTGCCTATAAAAAAAAACAATATCTTCAACTTTGGACGCATGTAAGTCTTTTAACTGCAAAAACAAAACATTTTCGAACAAAATTAGAATTGCAGTTTGCATTTCATTTACATTAACTCGATTTGAAATTCTGGCAGAAATTAGCATACCGGTATTTGCATGAAAAAAGTGCAGCCCCCCTACAAAAGGCTTCCCAGCAAAGTCAATCTGCATAACTCATACGCATATTTGCTTGTGGGCTTTACTGCATGGCTACAGTGTGTTCAGCTGAGAAGCTATTTTTCGAGGGGCGGCAAATGTTTTTATTTTATTTTCCTGATAACTTTTTTGATTATAGCCTGCTTCATGTAGTTAAATGAAATTTTAAACATATCAACAGCCTGCAATGGACTTATTAATCACCCGGTAACTGCATATGCTACATATTTAAATCAGTCATTCAGTGGAACATTCTATAAACAATCTAGAAATTTTAAAAAGAAATTAGGAGAGATTCAGAGAAGAATACAGAAACAGATGAAGTGCCCTGCGAATAACTTTTTATACTAAAAAATTGATAATGATTAATTAACATTTTTAGGTAATTTAGCGCAAAAAAATTCGCAACACGGTTTTTCATGTTTTTTCCCAAAATTAGCTGCATTTTTATATCTCACGTAGTTTATGAAGGTCCAAATTAATTGCGAAACGTTGTTTATTAAACTGTGTTATTTGCTTTTTCTTCGTGACGAATGTTAAACTAAGTAGTGTTCGTACTTGCATGCAATTTTCATAAAACTTCCGCAGAAATTAGCGTAAAAATTGGGGCAAACTACCCAGACAAGCTCCAGCGCAAATGTTTAATTAAAAACCCACCATGTTCAATTAAACTGGAAAATCGAGAACGTTCCCCATCATGACTTTGTTTCGCTAATTAAGAATTTCTGATAATGAAATTCATAAGCGGCGACTTGTGATGTGTCAACGTGGTTTTCTATGACCCGTGGCACTTTATAATAAATGCGTTTCCATCAAACGTCTTTCGCAAAATGGTGGCCCTGCTGAGTACCAACCACTTTCCTCATTCAAATGGTTTGTAAAACAATAAACTTAGATGAAAAGGAACTGTAGCTGGCAGCAGGCAGAAATTAGCGAGCTCTGTTCTTCAAAATGCATGAATACAATGAGAAATTCGTAAAGATAAGGGGACATTTGTATGACGAGACATTAATAATAAATGCCTGTATCAGTTATGTACTACGCACTAATTGAGTTGAGTAGCGGAAAAATTCGTAAAAATATGACGTCAACCCAGTAGCGGAAATTGAGTTAGTAGTCATGTTTTATTTTTTGTTTTTTTTACTATACAGGGTTCCCTACAGACCGGGAAATTCAACGTATTTATATTTTCTCAATCGAAAAATTTAGGCTTCTACGTGGTTATCTCAGGGCCCATTTGTAAACGTTATAACATTTTCCCAGTACAAATTCGAAAATTTTTCAAAAATTTCCTAGTATAAATCTGAAAAAATGTCAACAGTTTTCGAGGACAAATCTGAAAAAATTTCAATAGTTTTCGAATTTCGAAGACAAATTTGGAACATTTTCAACAGTTTCCGAGGACAAATTTAACAACTTTTCAACAGTTTCCGAGGACAAACTTTTCCAAAATGTTCACACTTTTCCAAATAGAATTTCGAAAGATTTCCAACCGTTTCAAGCACAAATTTGCCAAACTGTCAACTGTTTTCGAGTACAGATTTGTAAAAATTCTCAACCTTTTCCGAGTACAAATTTTCAAACTTTTCATGCAGCCTTTGCTGAATACAAATTTGCATAATTTACAACATTTTCCGTAGGCCTATACAAATTCGTAAAATTTTGAAAAACTTTTTATACAAATTTTGCAAAATTGTCATCAGTTTATTTTTTAAAACAGTGAGTGTTGTCCTGTGTACATTTTGCAAAATCGTGGATATCATTAGCATACTGCATGTCAATTTTAATATTGTCATTGGTCAGAGAAATTTGTATAATACTTGGAAAGTCAGGGAAGAGAAATATAAAAATAAAATTTCTGAGGTAACCCTGCTAAAGGTTTTTTAATTCAACGTCTAAAGTTGCCAATTGTCCTGATTTTTTCATTTTATATCAATTTTGTATCAATTTAAAAAAAATTCGGGTGTTCGTTACTTACTAATACGTACAGTTTACAAAATATATCAGAAACAAATTGGTGAGGTGAACGATTGATAATAGAAGTACAAAATGCGAAATAACGATTTTATTATATAAGTTGTAAAAGTTTCGATCTTGTACGACGATTTGAAATTTTTTCGAAACTTTTGATTTGCACGACACTTCAATTATACATTTTACGACAATTTGAATTTTTCACGTCACTTTGGACTCTTCACGAAATTTTGGATTTTTACGAAAATTAGGGTTTGTTATGGAAATTGTGATTTTTTGGAAATTCTTGTTTTTTTAGGTAAATTGGCATTTTATTTGATAATTGGGATAAAAAATCCCAATTATTTAATTAAAATTCCATGAATAAACCGTGAACGAATTTTTTAAACTAAAGAGCATGTCGATTTTGATCACTTGATTTCATGACTGCTAAGAGTACCATTCGTAAAACAAGTCGTCTGAGTACTCTTAGACTGAGTACGCCGTTATTTTTTGGAATTATGAATAAAAACATTAGGCGCTGCATAATTAGCCTATATATCCAATGTTGATCACCGCCAATATAACGCCTGCTATGATTAGAAGGCGCAATAAGAATTTGTGACGTCATAACACATTTCACGACCAATTTATCTCCTTCAAAAACGTTTTCAGATATATAAAAGTCCATATAATCGATTTCTTGTTTACAAGCACTTAATTTCGAAATCTTAAGTACTATACAACGACATCTTTCGAATTTTAAAGAATAACGTCGTCATTAGGATTTTTATGACTGACGTATTCATCAAACGTGCGACAGATACACTGCGCCATCTAGGGAAAGAAAATGAAGTACGCGAAAATAGGGGGGAAAAAGCCGCGTAATTTGAATTGTTAGCGATGTATCGCTTAAATCCACACATGCGATAAGCTGCTCTATAAAGTTACAAGAAAATAATTGTTAGAAAGACGAAATAAGGCAAGACTATATAATACATGTATATATATATATATAATTTTCAAAAAAAATATTAATTGAAAATGTATTATCTTAGGTATTATCCTAGACTACCTCAACCGACTGCTCCCAGCCCAACTAACTGTTTTTATAAAGGTTAGGATAGGTTAGGTTAGGTCCAGCGGGGATTTGGGGGCGGAGCCCCCATTTAGGTGAGAAAGGGGGTTTGGGGGCGAAGACCCCTTTTAGGTGAGAAAGGGGGTCTGGGGGCGGAGCCCCCAGTTAGGTGAGAAAGGGGGTTTGGGGGCGAAGTCCCCTTTTAGGTCAGGTTACGTTAGGTCACGTTAGGTTAGGTTAGGTCAGAGAGGGTATCCGTTGGGCTGGGAGCAGTCGGTTGAGGTAGTCTAGGATAATACCTAAGTACCCAAAAAAGTATGTGAACGCCCTCCTATACCGGTTATATATAGGTTGTTAGATTTTTTCTGAAAAATCCAAAAAGATCCTTATACTGTAAATGTTTGGCAAACATATTGCGTCAGCAGAACTTACTAACGTGATGATAATCTACTTAGTCTTATAGTGATTAATCATAATAATAAATTAGTTAAAAAATAACCAAATGACCATAAATTAGCAAATTTTATCAGTATAGGAGTGTTTCATACTTTTTTTGCCATGGAATTTTAGTTTTTATTAATTCGAAAGTAACTTATTTATTTTTAAAAACTTCTGGTTGTTGTTACATAATCCATGTACTGTCAGAGTTATTATATATGTACGTTGAAAGATCTCCACCATTTATTTTTCCCTAAAACTACAATTTTCATACTGTTTCCATACATTTTTGACAAGTGTACATTACATGCATGTATACGCTTAAAAAAGTATTTAAAAGTTGCATACACGCAATTATTTGTACAGATTAAATATCGTCAAAATTTATTTTTTGTACATGTGTAATTTGTCAAATGAATACCGAAATGTATACAATGTACATGTATATATTCCAAGAAATATAGGAAATTTATGCTGGAGAACTCATTCAAAGGACTTTGAAAACGCTGTTACATGCAGTACAATATCAAGAAATATCAATTAAGGTGAAAAAGAATGGATTATAACTATTCTAAAACAATTACGGTAGACATAGTTCATGTAGTTTTTATAAAATACTAGATCATATAGATTTGGAAATGTTGGAAACAGAAGCTTTAGGATGCTTTAGGATCCTACCTGGAGATTTTCGACCTGGATGTCGTCTTTTGCGTGCGCAAAGACAAGCCAATAAAGTCACTAAGACAACAACTCCAATTGCTGCTCCAATCAGTGCCAATAAGGACAAATTAACCAGAAAGGCCTTTTCATCATCCTTTTCTCCGTTTAAAACCGTGCTGGGAGCCAAAGCATCTGCGAAAAGAGACAAATTCAACGATGAGAAATCACGACCGGATTTGGGCCGTTCGTTAATTTAGTCACTGTATTGATATACGGAAGGACATGTTCAATGTTGCCATTTGAAAATTCAGGAAGAACTATTGAAAATATTGAGTTTACAGCTTTTATAAAATACAAAACTTTAAAAGTTTTGTATTTTATAAAAGCTGTAAACTCATTGTAAATATACTATACAAGTATACGGGAAAAACTGAGCATAGAGGGTCATACAGTTATAAATCTTCATTTTCCATAAAAAACTAATAGTTAGCTTCCCTATCCATAGCATCGGTTTTTGTGAAGCCGACACAGTGTCGAAATCAATCATTCCCGCTTGTCAAATTGCTCTATATATTTATATCAATATTTATTTTTCGTTCTCGTTGTGACAGACCACGTTTCCATCACCTAAAATAGTTTGCTCACAACATTAATTTCGCGTGGGTTTTACAATAGTCGATTTCCGATATCATTTGTCATCGCATTAAAATCCGCAACATTCATCACTTTGTTAATCTCAGGAATTAAGAGAATAGCGAGGGAAAAACTCTGGAAATGACGTGCCTTACAATATAAAAAAAGCTGCTTTCAACCACCAAAATTAATACCTGAATGGCAATCTATTCGAAGCGGAAGTTTTTAGAAGTAAAACTTATGCCATCATTTCCTTTTATAATATTGACTTTTAATAGCGTATTTACCATCTAGCAAATTTATCTCGATGCAAAGCATAAAATATCCTAAGACTTAGTCAAACATTTCACCTCGTACATGTACAGTGTGTGCATAGACATTACCTAGAATTAATATAAACGACGCGACGCCTCGCCGTTTATTATTAAAAATATTCCTTCGGGAAATTACATCATTCGTAGCTAGGATTGAAAACCTATTTTTCACGGTATATTAAATTGCAAAATTCTAGCCGAAACTTTATCGCGAACCGAAATCGAAGTTTAAGCTCGTCTTTTCAGAGGGAGAATTTTTCAGCAGCGAGAGATTTAAGAAGAAAATTAAACGAAATATGAAATTAATGAAGCGCTCAAGCACATTCCATAGTTTGCAGCATAATTTACGACTGCAGAAAACGCGCATTTTAATTGAACCATTCATTCTTCAAAACCGACGATAAATTTAAAGTACTCTCGAGGTCATTTAACATTTTTGATCGAGGCATTTTCACACATCGTTATACTAATGAGCATTAAATAAGTAAAGACGTGCACCAATCTCCTATACTGTACAATATCTTACATTAAAAATAAAGAAACAGATTCGTTGGAATGCCTTTCATGAGACATTAAGGCCTGCATTATGATAAAAACTATTTATGCAAAATGTTCACTTTCAGTAAAAGTTTTTAAAATGAACATCTTGTACGTACAAGTAAATATGTGACAATAATGCAGCTGTTACTGGCAATATGTTAAAAAAATTAGAACGATGTAATTCGATTTCTCGAATGTACCGTACATGTACGTTTTGCTAATTAAAATAAAAAACATCATGCATAAAGAAACATGAAAAAGAAAAACATGTACAGTACGAAAACAATTTTTCAGAATATAATGTAACTCTTTGTATAAAAAACCTACTGTACGACCATGGCGCTATAGGTTTTGGCGTTGTATGCATCATTTTAATTTCAGATTTATCTAAAATAAAAGACTGTGAAATATGAAATTAAATATTAAAACAGACGAACAATTTAAACCAAATTTCTATAACATTAACGGGTCGTGCATCATCGCTGGAGCGTGAAAGAATTCCACGCGATTAGGAAGTGGTCAAGACATGGCCACTTTTATAACTGATTTATAGGAATTTAACATCATTTCAGATTCTCACAATAAATGCGCTGTCGTCAATGTCCAACCAGGAGGCTAAACGTAAGCACTGCCAGGGCCTTTGTCGGAGTTAATGTCTCAATGGCATTTACTCCTACTCATTATGGATCAACATTGTACAATAAATTCAAATCGTGCATCATTCTCGCTTGAATCTTTGACCCAACAGTCCAATGAACGCCAATCGACAATTTCAGCCATATTATAGACCATCGCCATTTGGGAACGAGAGTGCAATTGTCTAATAATTCTTGATCTATGCTGCTCGGATAGAATATAAATTCGTCCCAATTGCTCCAATAAATGGATTACTGTAATCGATATGGGGGAAATGGCGAGCTTTATTACCGAGGGCATGAAAAGTTAATCACGAGGCCCAAACGAAAATCCAGAGAAGACCATTTGCAGGATTGTGATTGAAACCCTGATTTTCAGACTGGTGTACCAGAAATACGCCCACGTTACTACCAGAAACAATACCATTCTCTTCACGATGGTTTGCATTAAGACCCTCGTTCGAATACGCTAACGCCGCGAATGGAAAATGTTGTACACTAAAACTCACGAACGAAGGTGAACTCATTCTGCAGATCTGAAACATATCATGCAGGCAGGTGCCCGATTTCCCAAGGGAGACACCAATGTAAATTTATTCTAGCGTTATCATTTCGAAATGAGCGCAGATATTAACGATTATTGTAGCTTGAAGTTGATCGCAATACTGTATATGGTCATATCAAAATGGCAATATGTGGGCTCCTTTGATAATAAGATGCTCGATCGCTTTAGTCGTGACAATATATTTGCTCATCAATAAATACGGACGCACAGTATACATGTGCGTAATACGAGCATTCCCAATATCGTGTTACCTGCGGTTTTATGGAATGTATCATAGATGGCGCTAACAATCGGGCGTCGCGCGATACAACGCGAGGCAGTATACCTATAGGAGAGGTTAATAAGATATTTGAGAGGTAATAAAAGTTGTTTAATATCACGTGAGGAATAAATCAGACTCTTTGGAGTGTGACCAGCTGCTGAGTTTTCCGGAGCAAAAGCGTAGCATCCCATTGTTGAGATGGTGAAAGCTCTCGGGAGAAAAAAAAAATCAAATGCCATTTTCGGAAAACTTTCATTTCAGTTGGCAATAAAAGCTGCGTATATGCCGCCAGTAATAAGCTAACAGAAAATAAAGGTGAAGGTGGCAAAAGTTGGCTCACTCTCCAGCATTTGAATATCACGATAAGGAGGCGAGGAAGGAAAGGGCATTGGGTGGAAACTCGGGTCTCTATCATCGCGCAATGGCCACAACTTGCATAGCGCAATCTGTTCCGACTCACAAATTTTTAAAATAAAAGCTGCAGTATTTTTGTGGCCAGCCACAATATGTCCATCCCGTAACACGGCCACTAATGGCGAGTATTTCTCCCGCTGTTTCATGAGCTGGAAACGAGTCCGAAGACATAAAACCGGCAGCAATTCCCCGCTTTCATTTTAATACCTCTCTCACTCGCTTTGTTCAGAACTCAAAAGAGTTCTTGTTTGTGGCTTAAAGCTAATAAGCCATTAACCAAAAGCTAATAAGCCATTCAGCGTAAAGCAATGATAAACAGCTATGCCGATACATTTATTGAAGGTCAATTGCATCGAACAAAACTTTAAAATGCCTACTTCACAAATCTTGCACAGCAGCGCGGCAATGTGATCCATAATGCACTATGGGTGTTAAATGAAACAAAATATTTATAAAAAAAAACACAATAATCGTAATGCAGTTTTTCTTCCGATGCATCTAACACTCTAGCTGTAAAATCCGGCTTTTCCCGGGTTGTCGGTACCTCGTGGAACGTTTAATTTTACTTTGTAAGTAGACCTAATGAACGAATGTGTGTCACTTTTAAGGTCGTAAGTGAGATATGACGTTCTAAGCGTGAAAGTAGCCATATTTGAAATGTGGTTTAAATTTGTTCTATTAAAAACTACATGTAGGCTGAAAAACCAATGAAAAATGGTTTCCGTAAATTGTGCAGTCTATCATCAAGTTGACGTATTGGTGGGAACATGAACATGAATGGAGCGTCTTCGCAGTTGCTAAGCCACACACATACATACATCTCTTCTTAATATATAACACCAGTGTGGTAAATCAGACCATCTGGCCTCCAAAACTAGTTCAATATGGCACCGCCTTATCAAACTTTACCGTGAAGTCACGCGTTTCTCATCACCGGTTCATGGACCGGTGCTGGTCCGCGAAAAAGCTTAGACGCCGCCAGTCTGTTTCTGATTATTTTGAGTAACTATAGATTTATTATTTTATAATTTTAGATTTTAAAACTACTGCCAATAAACTATAGAACTGATGATTTGTATTTTTCCCCATTGCTACCGTCTCGAGAAATATTAATGCTTTTTCCCTGATCTGCAAGGAAAAAAGTTTGGGAACCTATGACTATACATTGTATAACAACATCTGTTATCACGGATTGTTCGCTTTAAGGGGATATGTTTGAATTTTTTTATTATTCAAACAGCATTTTTGCGGATGATGCGTAAGGGTAAGAGCAGGGTAAAACTTTTAAATCATGTAAGTTACTTCATCTACTTTCTACTTTTTTGTTCGCTGCAGTTTTTGCAGATGTCCTGCGCAAAGTGAGCCCTGATATCTGCGTGATATCGGCATGGGTTGTGCAAGGTCAAATATGCCGCGGAAATGTTCGCGCACACGCGCATTAAAATTTCGCATCTCATTTTGAGCGCAGGGCACGTTTTTACGGTACATAACCTGCATTCAATCGAGTGAGGTACGACCATATCGCGCATGGCTCCACTTTTGCCCAATAGGGATCGTGTGCCACTGTGCGTCTTGCAAGCCTCCTTCCCGAGCCTTCAACCTGGCTCGGCTAATGTGTCACTTGGAGCAAGCTCATTTAAAACGCATTAGCACTTGTTAGCCCGCTGGTTGGTGCTAGTGGTCGGTAAGTAACTTACATAATTTAAAAGTTTTACCTTGCTCCTACCCTATTGCTTAAATCTTTTTAGGGAAGTTTAAGAATTATTATTTTTTTTTACAAATAATCCGCCCCCGGAAAATATGAATATCGGCAATCACTTAAACCACAGCTGTTATCATTGATTGCTCGCTTTAAGGGGCCGGTTTGAAATTTTACATGAATTCATAATTGTACAACATCGATGCGACAACTTTTACCAAACGTTATACGCGGTTTTCAAACTTTCTAAAGTTTAATATTGATTTGGATCTTAACCAATTTAATCGTAATAAATTGTACCCCGATAAATACTAAGGTTACCGAGCACTCAATTCAGTGTTTCTCATCCACTGGTCCTTGAACTAGTGTCAGACCGCAAAAACTTCCGGCCGGTCCGCTAAAAAGCTCCGACTTCCGCTATAGGTTTCTGAATATTTTGAATAACTATAAAATCTTTATTTCATAATAGTATATTTTGACACTTTCTATTTTTACCGGTCCGCGAAATATGTTTGCTATTTTGTCAAGTCCGCAGGGGTAAAAAGGTTGAATACCACTTGATTCCAACCATCACAAAACATGTACTAAATATGCAAATTTATCCATGCACAAACCTGATAAATAATATACTTTTCTAAATTCATTGCATATAAGCGCTGACCAATTTTCTTTCAAATGGCTGGATAAATAAAGTATCGATATGTAAAAAACGATTTCTTATGAACAACCAAATTTGTATAGAGATGTTCACTTAATAGTTGACTATTCGCTTCACTGAAGTTAATTTATCGTATTTCGCGTTTATCCAGACTTGCTTCATCAACTACGTCGCGTCGTAAGCGAGACACTCAGTTGAAAAATTCTCAGCAAATATATGTACATGTAGAAAGTGATGATAACTGCGCATTATCACTTTTCGAAAAATGCACACAGAGTAATCAGCGAGCGCTAGTGAAATAATGAAACCGTTATCAACACAAATGGGGATTTCTCATTCAGCCTTAGTTCAATAAGGTCTAATTAAATCTCGTCGTAAGAACAGGAAATAAGAGCAGTTGCTTAGTCGAATTGCGTAATAATAGAATAATCTCTTAAAGCATAAATGAAATACGTGGCATAGGAATACGCGTTGCGCAGCTTAATTTCTACTTTTAGACTCGGGTAATGGCGTTTACGAAGAAAAAGTTGTACAGAAACGGATAAGCAAAAGCGAGCGCTTTCCAGTGTTAAGACTTTTTTAATTGAAATGCATTTCCGTTTGCGCGAGGCGAGGCTTCCAAAAAGCCCATTTCCCCACCGAGAAAATTATTGGAAGTTTCTGGTAATTACAAATGGAAGCTTTCTTAAGAAACAGAAATGTCACACCGCTTGGTTTTATCTCGGCTATAAAATTTCCGACCTTTCTCGAGTTGCTGCTAGCTTCTTTTTTTACGTTCACGAAGTAAAATTCACGTAGAAAACCCCAAATCTAATCTAAACTCCGGAAATTAAAACTACCCTCCCATTGGCATATCAAGTTTTTTGAACATGGCAAAGTGTAAAATTTCTTTAATGTATACGCTGCACGTTGGTTGGCCGGGAAATAGTTGAAAAGAAAGCCAGCTTTTTTTTCGAGGATAAGTGACACCGAATTTCTTAAGGGAAGGAAGTGCAATCTAAAATGTACGAGCGCGCAATTTCACTCAATTGCAACTGCGGACCATTTCATTGCTTAAATTGGAAAATTCTATTGTGTTTTATGGCAATATAATCATTTGCTATTTTAAGCAAAGTACGAATTTTGCTTAAAAAACATGTTTTTGGTCACCAGCCTTCGTATAATTCAGCTGTATTTCTATCGCATAATTATGCTGTACTAGTGTTTTTAAACATCAATTTTTCCAGCGCCAAACCAAAGGTTTTGGAAAATTTCCTATCATAGAGACGGCGTTATTACCATGCCCACATACAGACATTTAAAAGTTACAGCAAATTAAGAGCTAAAAGCGATTTAAGTAAAAATGTCTAATTTCAATGAAAACTTATCAGGAAGTATCGAACCAACCAAAATGAATTGTATGACAGAATTAATATTTAAAATAAACTTCTAAAAAGGGATTTGTATCTAACAACTGTCTAATTCCAATCGCTGCAGGAAATTATTCAAGAATTATTAAAGATGCTCATTGGGAGATATGAAAACATATTAATTGCCATTACACTTTAAAAAAAGGAAATTAATGGATGAAAACTCACCACCAGACATGGTGTGCGTGGCGAATTCATATTCCTGATGTGTTGAACCCGCACTATTGTGTGCCGTAACTCTTAGGCTGTACCACGTTGCTGGATTCAGGTCAGGTATAAGAAAATGGGTTTGAGTCGGAGGGACGTTGTTGGCCACCAAACGCCACGATGTCTCAGATTTGGGCTTATATTCCACAACGAAATGAATAATGGGACATCCTCCATCCGACCAGGCCTCAAGCCGTAAGGTCACGAAAGTAGAGTTCACCCGCACGAGCTTAAATTTTGGAGGACTTTCAGGAGCTAAAATCACAAAAAAAGAAGCGTTAGGATAGATTCCTTTCTCTTCAACATCGTCATATATATAAATAAATAAAATTTTAGGTATATATTTATTTCAAATTCATTCTACAAATGTCATAAAGAAATTAAAAAAAAACCTCCAAAGTAAATATCTGCAGTTAATTGCTAATTTGAAGAGATTGCCTATATGGTTGAAGTAATGGCCGAAAATTAAAGAGATGATAACATAGATATGTACAGTTGAAATAACAACAGACAAAGTTCGCAAAATGATGACATCAAACTGATCAAAATCAAGTTCCTTTTCCAGCTTATATAAAGTGAGACGTTTATAGTGTATAATCCTAAAGAGAATATTGCATTAAAACATGAGAAATTACAGTACGTCTTATTCTAGAGCACATTGAAATATTGCTTTATGTAAAAATTCATGGAACATTTTCGATTTTTTTTAACAAATTCACAAGTTCTTATAATTTTTAGAATCTGTGGATAGAGCTATACCGGTATATTCAAATGCTACTGAACTGCGTTTTTGAATGGCTATACACACAAGAAGCAAAATCAGGAAACCAAGAAAAACACATTTCGTTAAAGTGAAGATTTAGCCCTAGCCAATTCCACATCTTTTTTCGCTCCATTAAATTCACCCAGTTTTCCAAAATAACAAAATGCTCCAGTGAATGGAAGCTGAATTTTCACGGATATTTACCTTTCAAGTATAAAACATTGCTGAAAACAATTTGCTATAATGCAAAGCAAAATAAAAACCAAAAAAACAATTGGTTGCTTTGAAAATCGCTCCTGCAAACTAAGATGGTTTATCAATGTGGCTTCTACGCAACCATGCAATTATGGGAAATATATATATATATATCGTCTTGATAAAACTTTGAACTTTTGGATAATTGTGCCCTGAAATGTAAAGCGCAAGCTATACAAAATAAAATTCTGAAAAAAATTAAATAAAATCGTATCATCACAAATGGCATGAACTACCCTTTTAAAATTACTAATTAGGTAATGTTAATGAACATAAATTTCTTGATAAATCGAAGAAATTGGATTGGTGATTCATGGTAACTTTTGACGAATCATGAACAGTTATTTATTGCACTACAATATTTGAAGTACAATGCTACTGGTAATCATATGTAAAAATTCGATTTCAAATAGATTTTGAAAAGTGCATCAAATAAAAGTAAAATAAGTTTAGCTTTATGTGCTTTGAAAGTTATTAATTCTACATCGACTAAAGTTTTGACTTATTTTTTTAAAAAAAAACGTTTCAATAGAATTCTAACAAATTTAAACCATTTCTAAGTATTTGAAGATAAAAGTGATATATTCAAGAAAACTTACATGATCCTTTAGTTTTTGTTAGAATGGCTTCGCTGGGGCTTCCCATCCCTATTTTATTAAAGGCTGTCATGTAAATTTGATATCGAGTCCCGCACTCCAAGTTTTTTAAAGTAAATGTTTCGTGTTCCGGATTAATACGAAGCATTTCCCATTCACCGTAATCCTTTTTGTAATGGATGGCATAACCTATAATAAAATAACAAATTTATAAAATCAGTTCAGGACTAAAAACTTTTAATAATTTTGTTGTAAGAATATTTATCGAATTTCTCCAAACGCATTCCTGTCCTTCACATTGGCGGTAAAATTGCAATTTCTTTTTAAATTTACTGAGATCATAAAAGGACTCAATCATGTTCGTTCATTTTCAATCTATGAGATTCTCTATGGCACTGTTCGCCCGTTTTGTTTGCAATGCATTCCACCGAACAAATATTTGCAAACACGATCCACTCCTTCTCTTATCCTTAATAATTTTAAAAAATTGCATTATTGCAGCCCGTATTACGTCTATAAATGCGTTTGAAAAAAGTGACAAATACCTTAAAAAACGAATATTGACAAACCTCTGATATTGTCTCCACCTTCTATTCCGAGTTTCCAACTTAAAAGCAAAGTACCATGAGTTGAGGACATTACAACTAATGTTGGTGCTGATGGAGGTACTAGGAATAAATTACAAAACAAATTAATGATTCATGCAGTAATCAAATTCACTAAATTTGTGAGATAACTGACAAAACTATGACAGTCGCAAACTGTAGTGAACCAAGTAACATAATCAGACTTCTGAAGCCTATTTATTTTAACAAATACAAAAACAAATTCTGAGAAGTACATCATTTTACCTTGGACAGTTAATCTATATTTGACTTCATCACTTCCATAACTGTTTTTAATGCTACAGATGTACGTCCCGGCATCAGTAACTTCCACGTTATAAATCCTAAGAACGTCACCTCCAACACGAAATCTTTCCGATTCCTCAAGATTCTTTTCTCTTTACAAACGATAAGAAGTAAATGAAATAGAATATGTCTTATTTATTATTGGAAGCACTAAACTCGACTATTTTTTTTATTAAACTCACTCGTATTTCCAACTTCTGATGGGAAAGGGTTTTCCAACAGCTTTACATTGTAGTTCGACCATCGTCTTAAAAGGCACAACGATCTCGGAATCAAACGAAATAGCTTTAGCAGGCACTAAACAACAACAAAAGTTTAATAATATAACTTAAAATAATCTTCCATTCAGAAAAAAATGCTGGATCAATTTATTATTCATGTTCTGATCAACTGACCAGTTGAAGTTTTCAGCTTCTGAGTGATGACTCGAGTGCTTTGACCCTCTCCCACAGATGTTGCCGCAGTAATCCAGAAGTCATATTGAGCATTTTTTCTTAGGTTAGTAGCTTCAAATTGATTTTCTGATCCGGATACGGTGTGTTTTATAGTATCCTGAAATATGCGGAATAATTAATTGGATTCTTTTCTAAATGATCCTCGGTATGCCTGATATTTCTGGCGCTTGAAATATTTTAAAAGCTAAAAGAACGAATAATTTGAAATGCGCGAGAACGAAGATTATGGAAATCCGCTTCCATACTTTGAAACAAATTAAAAAATACAGACGCATTTCAATATTATTCATTGCTCAATAATTTTCGTTATTTACATTTGCCATAATTCATATATGTAACGCAAAATTTACTAAAGATTTATTTTCTTTAAATTATGTTTTTGTACTTTATAAATGTAGACCATGGCACATTATCACTTACTGTTATTTAATACAATTTTACTTTCAAATTTAATAAATGTTAAAAATAGAAGTTTGAAGAAAATGTTATTGAATCTACTTATCATTAAAATTTAGAGCCATCTGAAACACGGGGCAAAAAGGCTATTGCAAGAAGCGCCAGAATTGATTGCCTTACTTAAAGCGTATAAGCAAGTATGGGGCCATTCAAAAAGGACGTCCTCGTGTAAGGGGTATGGGGGGATAGGTGGAGTCACGGACATAATGTGGACAGTGGGAGGGAGGGTGTATGACCAACTCGGACGTTACCCTTGAAAAAAAATGATTGTCCTGATACATTGCTGACAGGGAGTAAGAGGGAGTCCAATTTTTGGAAAATTTTGAGGATGTCCTTTTTGAATGGCCCCTAGGCCCATGATGGCAATATTGATTTTCTAAAAACCTGAAACAGGGACGCGAGTATTTTGGCGCATAATGAACCAATGTATGAAATGGCTATGACGCTAAATGAACTTACTTCCTTGCCATTATCTGATGATCTCATATAAACTGTATATTTGATCAGGATGCCATTTGGATGAACTGGATCTCTCCATGCTATTAAGATCGAATCATGGGATGAAACAACTGCTTTGATATCAGCCGGGGCATCGGGAACTGAAAACAAAAGATATATCTTTCAGCATTTTAAAAGGAAATTAACAAACTAATGATGATTAATGACATGGGTGTTATATCGAATTATCTGATCCAATAGTACACAATATCACATATCTAAAATGTAATCCAAATTTACAATATCTCGTCTAGACATTGCAATTCGATGCAATTTATGGTTCGCCCTCTTGATCATTTTTTCATATATTGCTTAATCATGCATTTTATGATGTGATATGAATTAGTCTAAACGAAAATGACTTTTAAAAGGACAAAATCAATAAAACTTAACGATTATATACCATCTTCGTTCGTTTTGCAAAATATTGCTTCACTTCTATTGCTGTCGCCCACTCTATTGGATGCTAAAATATATACGGTGTAATTGGTGTTCTTCTGAAGGCCATGAAGAATCGTTTTTGATGCTGGAGTTGTTTTTGACTCGGGCTGAGCAGCACCTGAAAACAAAACCATGAAAGGTCAAACAAAAATAAAAAAAATACTGAAACGCTCTCAATCTTTCACCAGACAATGCATATTAACGATTAAATAACTTGAAGGAAGATAAAAAATGAAATGAATTTCAATATTCGAACATTACATTTTAATTGTAAGGAGCGTTAGACATTTTATTGTTTTCAATGGATTGATTGAAATAATTTTGGCATTATTGAAACAAAATGCAAATGACAAATTAACTACTGAGAAACACTTTTACCCACCATACCATTCTTCCGTAGGGATGTAGATGACCCTATAACCCTGCAGCACTCCATTGATTGTAGTTGGCAAAGGAGGTTCCCACGACACATGAAGGCTTTGTGATGATAAAGCCGAACACTTCACATCACCAGGAGGGCTGTGTGGCGCTAGAAGACGAGACAATGGATATAATTTAAAAATTGTATTACTAAAATATTAAAACTAAAGGAGATGAACATATTGGTATAATGGTACACAGTTGAGAAAGGTACATGTACTTAGAAATTCTTGATTACCTCCTTCAGCTGTTACAATGGTTAGTTCTTCAGATTTTGGCCCAGAACCAATATGATTAAATGCTTGCACAACAATATTGTACTTTGTAAATTTTTTTAAATTTGTTAGTTCTACACTGTGGACGTTGTTATTATTTATATAATTTTCCACAGTTTTATACACAAAAGGGTCAATGGAGTCTGCAATTTTGTAACCAACATGGTAGCCTCGAATGAAGCCATTCCACATGTCCTTTTTCGGTGGCTAAAATCGAAAAATACATAACAAATGTAAGATAAGGTACAATAAATGTTTGCAAGCCATGCGTTTTAACGGTTTTCCAGAATAGTAAAGCCTAATCTAATTATAAGATTTAACAAAATGCATGCATTCATCAAAGAGATTTAAAACTATCTTTTACGAAAGTTTACCTTCCAAGATATTTTTGTAGTCTGCGAATCAATTTCTTTAGCTTGAATATCTTGCGGTGGTCCTGATGGAGCTTAAGTATACAAGAAATAATACAAATTAAAATTATTACACAGTATACCCCGTTTTCCGACGCTTTACTGATGATACATCCTATTTCAATTAACGGATTTTTCACACTGGTATCAACCTGGCATTAAAACAGGACATTCCTATATATACTGCAATACACTATTGCAATTCTAGAAACTAGTTTCTCATTTCAAAGTTTCAGTTAAAACTATGCACTGAGAAACTATTATTGAAAACATGTCTTCAATTTTAACTAATACACGGTATGTATTGTTTTTAAAAAAAACGTGCTATGGAAATTGTCAATTTAGAGATGAACATTCACAATTTGTGGATGACTCCTCAGACGTTTTTCGTGCTTATTGCCAAATAAGTACCTTCTTCAGTGGTATTAACAACAACTGCTTCACTAGGATCACTACTTCCAACATCGTTTTCGGCAAATATCCGAATATGGTAAGGGGTTGCAGGTTGCAGACCTTGGATCGTCACTCCTGTTTCAGTACCGGGTACTGTGACATTGGTGGATGCCTCCTGCCAGCCACCTAAATTCATAAAGGATCATATTAAACATATTCAACATATACCACACCGCATTGTGGTTTTAGCCGTATTTAGATCGGGGCCTAAATAATGCGGTGTTGATTATGCATTAGGGGTCTAATAAATACGTTATGGGAAATAAACATCGAAGATAACATACCTGAGACGCGTTTGAATTGCACCACATAACGAAGGATGCCGCTATTACCGTCGTAAGGTTTCAGCCAAGACACTTGAGCCGAACGACTATTTTGGTCGATTATTTTCAAGCCCATGGGAAATTCGGGTCGTTCTGTTTAATGGAGTAATAAAACGATGCGATAGAGATAACTAGGTGAAAACGTCTACCTACTTTAATCATCGCTTCCAACGAGTTAACCAAAACAGCGAAAAAGAGATAAAGCGCCTAAGCCAGCCGTTGTCGCTCAAATATGTTCCAGATAAAATTTAAACATTTCTTTATGCGTCGCATTATCAAAGGTTGGTCGTAAAGTAATTTGAAAACTGAGCTAAGACGGGGCGGCATATTTGCATAAAAGTATATTACCTTGAACTGCTAATGAAATGAAAATTTCATCCCTCCCAAACTGGTTTTCTGCCAAGCAAGTGTAGAGAGCGCTGTCTTTTCTGTCGACTTGGATTAAAACGAGCTCAGAAACAAGACCCGACGATGTCGAGTACTCTTCTAACTGAAATCTGAAACGAACGGAAAAGGTATTCGGAAGATTTGTGAGAGAAAAAACTAGAATCATATTGGGATCTAATAATCTCTTACTTAATAAAGATAAGAAAAAGTAAAACGGAACAATCTGAAATTAAATTCTCAATTATTTTTTGAGGCAGATCAATGCAGGGACTTACAAAACATAGAACGAAGAAGTTAGACTACGTACTGTATTTATCTTTAAAATCAACGAAGTTATTTTATTGATAAAAATGAAAACTGACATTTGTTTCCTTGGGGTATAACCCAATAATAAAGAGTATTTTTTCAGACGTATTCAGACAAGTATGTAAAACATCCAAGGAATAATTTCGTACTGAATAATGCATCGACTGGATCAAGGCCAATACTGAGTAGTGAGCATGAAATAGATTCTGGCAAAATTCGCGTGATGTGCAAACCTTGTCAATGACTATTTATGTCAAATTCATTTCGCCAAACTATTTCCACATGATATACTGTATGCAGCATATAAATATATTGAGTCATATTGCTTCAATTTGTCAGTATTTTTTTTAAATAAATATTTTTTACAATATGTACAGTATAACAAAAATAAAAAAGGAAATAGTAAAGTAGTCTCCATGATAACGATGTTTTAAAAATAGAATAATTATTTATATTTGTACAAAATACAGAAATTTTAGCTACAAGATAGTTTTATTACAAACATTCGAATGCTTATTTTTATGCTTTTATCCTCAACGTGTAAACTACATGTACAACGTCATTCTTAAGTATAAACATCAGAAAAATTCATTTTCGAAACATTAGATTTTACCTCGCACTTTTTATAGCATCTAACTTTCTACCATTTACAGCCCAGGTAACTCTAATTGACTTGTCTCCAGTAACGTTACATTGTAGTTTTGCAGTGCTTCCTCGTTTGGAAGTCATGTTCATAGTTCTATACTTAAAATGGGCTGGAACTGAAAATTAGAAAAAATTAAATTAGCGATAATTTAAGAATTCAAATGTTAACAACTAAAAACATTAATATTTGATAATACACCAAAAGTACATCAGCGTGATGTACTAGTACATGATTCTAGTAGATAAGCGCAATTAGATTACCTGTAGTTTTGATGTAACTTGATATACAAGCATGCAAGTACATAAAAATTGGTCTTCAACTAGCTAAAGTGGTTTGATAAAATCGTCAAAAATATTATCAATGCACTTGACGTTTCACGCTGACGTAAATATTCTTTTGTAGACTTACATTCACATAAAACGGACAGATATTGAAAACGGTCAGCAAAAAAAAAACGCTTTTTGACAAGAAAATGTGGAGAATATTCTCTGGATAACCTTTAAAGTTGTCATGAGTTGGACATATTGGGGAATCGTATTAATATCAATGTGAAAACAAATTTCAACTTCACTACGAAGGAAACAGCCACTGGTTGTATATGGAACACTGAATTCTATGTATCAAAAGGATTTTTTTTGGATTAACAATGGAACAGATTGCAAAATGCCACCTACCTTGAACATCAAGAAATATCACGGTGCTCAATCCGCCTTCAATCCCATTGGTCGCCTGACAAAGATATTTTCCTTCATCCGTCTGTTGGATGTCTTTTATCAAAAGAGTGCCATTATCAAAATGGGAGATACGTGAAGTGATATCGTACAAGTCTCGATATTCACCGGGAGCATCGTCTGTAAAAAATACAAAAAAATCCAATTTTGATTCAATCTTGTCTCAAATAATAAAAAACGTGAAAGGGCAGGTACTTCGTTTTGAAGTAATATGACATTTTTAAAGATTTCCATCGAGTTTTGTGGGCTTTCCTTAAAATGACTACAGTTTTAGTCTGATAAACGTTAATGAATATTCTCGATTTGAGTGTTTGAGTTGAAATATTTGAGTTGAGATATATTAAGAACAACATTTCTTTTTTAAACATTACCTCGTACTTGTACAATATGTTATAGTTCATATACTTTTACTGAACAAATTTCAGCGATAATTACGGTGCTAAATTTTCTGGTTCCATCCTTCGCAATTAATAAACACGTAGGGCTGATTGCTGTTTGTATAACTAAAAACCAAACAACTTCGATTGAATCTCTGCTTCATTTGCACTATACAAAATCGATTTTTATTCGTTTAATTTATTGACCAGATTATTTATAGGTTTGCCCCAAGTTTTCCCTTCGGTTAACATTGGCACAACATCGTCAATTATGCTAATTGACATTGCATTTTAATCGCATTAACGAATAAAATAAACGAACGATAGATTTACCTACTGCTTTCATCCAATTGACCACTGGACGTGGGAAACCATCAGCTTGGCAATCGAGGGCAATTCTCTGACCAATAGTAACTGATGTATCTCTGGGCTCTGAAATCCATCGAGGAGGTACTGAGCAGCAAACAAATGACAGAACATTAGTTCGGGAACTACATGAGCATGCCATAATAATGAAAATATAATAGAAAAAACGAGAAAACATGCATCATGACACCACCATTGCACCATAGTAAATAGTTACGAGATTTTGCTTTAAGAACATCAAAACCCTCTGAGAATTTGTATCAACTAGATAGCATACTTTAACACGTAATTCACATCAAATTTCTATTTAATGCGTGTTGCAAAAATTTAGGAATATACATAAATTTAGATATAAAAATGAGTGCAAGGTAATCTCATAAGTTAATGAATGTATTTAGTTTAGCATTTGTGTGATAGATAATTATTGTGGCAAGGCATCGGAATGGAAGTCGAACAATGGATTGCGCGATTTACGTTATAGTTTAGTTATACAGATTTATCTGATGTTAATCGTATGGAATAGCAAGAAATACAATAGCCTATTACTATATTTAGGAGCGAATTTGTCTAAAGTTCCAATTAAGTTTCCTCTGGATTTAAAAAGCTAGGGTTGAAGTTGGAAATTAAATCCGATAATGAAATAGACTTCAACCCCAATGTGACAGAAATTGCAATTCATTTTCTATTTACATCGTGTTGTCCATGTTATGAATGCATTAAAATAGAATAATAGGTTCGCGCATAATTAGATGACCAGTTTCCATCAGCAGTGTGCGCCGTAATGTCAGAACTTCCGTCCATTCGCAACTCCGATGAAGTTATAAAGCAAATTTTGTATGCAAATGCTGACCATCGAGGATTTATGTTACGAGCATTAGTTGTACACCAAAGAATGCGTAATTTATGCAGGCTTAATTTAATTTAATAGAGCAGTTTATGTTTATTTATCACAGGATAGAAGCTAAGCCGCGAATATGATGAGCACTTCTGCATGCTTCATTGTGCGCTTACTCAACTGAATGATTTTGCCAAACTGCCAAGTCAGTCATCGAGTAAATTAATTTATCTTTGCAAGGGGCAAACTAAATTAAAATCAGCCTTCAATAATGTAGATTTGGGTTGTTTTATCAGAGACATGTTCGTGGTGTGGATCTCAACTGCTTGTGCAAAAACAGAGACAGCAAATGACAGTAGATTTTCATTTTAAGCTTTCAATATGTAAATTTAATTAAAAACCGTCAATAATAATTACCACATTGATTTTCAGTGTTACAAATAAAATAATAAAAATATGATCATGATTTCGAAATTTCCCTGAAACAAAGATTGTAGCTTATTGAATACAATATGAGGACATTTACTCGAAAAATCAACAACTACATATTAAAATAAATATTAGTTACTGTCATCTTAACAGGAAATTAATAATATAGCGCACAAATCTCCATCTGGCGGCCATTTAGTGTATATAGAACCAAACCGGAACAAAACAAGGCTGCTTACTTTGCACCACATATTCTAATAACATACATGTAATATGGAGATTTTGCTTTTGGCTATCAATTATGATAACATGTATGCATAAACTAATGCGAATAATTAAAGGAAAATTAAAAATAATAAAAATCAAGGATACGCTATACTATACTGTATAACTCGAACCGTACATAAGATGTACTCGTACGTGACAAGTTTAAACAGCACTGAAGTAAATTCAAATTAAAATTTGCACTCCAAGCTAGCTGCCATCCATACAATTAAATTTTGTTTGCCTACATTTTATCGTTCTAACGTTTACGTAACAAATGGCACGTTACAGCTAATTCCGCGCAATCCAATGTCTGCGAAGCTACGCAATTCCGTCTAATGGACTTGAACCTTTGCAAAATTTGGACAGATTGTTAGTTATATAAAAGTTTAAAAAAAAGGAAACTTCGGATATTTGCACGGTGTTTGCTGGAATACATATATAGGTTTGTGGTAGTCCCACATTGAAATAAGTTCGTCTACAGTGCGCACGAATCAGCAAACCATTTCCATCAAGTGTATATGGGATGCAAAAGGATTTAGAAGTAGACCAGGAGGATTAATCTCAGAGCAGTTTACAAATATCTTATTAACATGCGCATGCACGGAAAACAGATTTAGTTTTACGGCTAGTCGTACATGTTGTATTGGAAAGGGCTAAGAGTATTAGTATGCAATTAGTGTGAAATTCAATGAACGTGTGTCGGTGAGACTTTTCCGATTAAACCCAGGCACAAATTAGCTGCGAGGGGAAAAAAGATTTGTCTGATTGCATTTCGGAGGAATTAAATTATCTATTTTCCATCGGGCGAACGAGTCTTCGATGTTCGCAACGTCTTTAAAGTATAAAGTATGACAATGTGCTGCAATTATCAAAGACGTCGTCGCACCGTGGAAGTGACATCCAGAAGCGAATTAGTCAGGCGAATAAAACGAAGTATTCCAAAGGGTTTATTTTAAATGCGATTAATTATTCGTTTAAGAGAATGTTTATTTATTGGTGCAAAGCAGTTACAAACGAATCCACGGAAATGGTCAAATTAACGTCCTAATTATATCATTGCTTATTTGCATCGGATATAACGAATTTGGGCATGCGGGTTGATCGGAACTAAATAATATGCCAACACAAGCAACACAATTTTGTCAATTAACAACAATTTTAAAGTTGGGTAAATAGAGATCAATCTGAACTTGCATCGACTGGCCTGTTTTGTTACATTTTTGCCAATGTTTTAAAGCAACCACAATATCAAAACGAGCAATTGGCCCGCGAATTATCAATTTCTGTATATATACTGAATGTAACTAAGGAAAGGATTAAACAAATGACAATGTGGACTCTCTTAATAATTGTTGAATTTGTTACGATCCCTTTAATCACTTTTATTTGGATGATCGTAACCTTAACGCGCACGGGTCATTGCGAGGCTCAGTGAATAAAGCTCAGCGTATAAAGCTCAGCGTAAACCGTAAATGTGCCAGTGCGAAGCATCTGGCTTCATAGACTTACAATGCAAAATTAACGTTCATATTTAGACAGTATTTAAAAGTAATCTTTGATCCAGCTGGAAACGTTTGTAAAGCGACTGGAGTAAGTTCAATATTTAATGAATTTAAATCGTTCCTTATTTAGCCCTTTTTAATACACTACCTCGAATGAACGGAATGAGTTTAAGCCATGCATTTAGTGTGGTGCAAATTCCCAACCAGCGTGCATTAACAAAAGTGCAATATAACACGAAAGGGGAAAAACAGTTGAAAAGATAAGAGGAAATAGAGGTTACTCTATGGCATTATTTTAATAATTAATGCAAGTGTTTATATACAGTAGGTAGTGCATTACCAAGTTGCAGGCGTGGGTTTTCTTTCACGGCAAAAAGGCGTGGATGGGCGTACGACGATTGATTTATTTATACTCAATGTATTTAAATATATTACTGTCATCATGCATCCATTGCTAGCAAAATACTAGAAAAATGCGAAAATTGTTGTACATCAACATTTTATCGAAATAATCGTCGGTATTAACGAATGAGACAAAAGTTTATCGATTTCTTATTTACGGACGTTTATATATATTTTTTTAACAGGTAAATGGATGCCATGATGAAAGTGTACGAAGAAATTTTCTCGGGAACGTACAACAGTTTGCAAACCGATTAGTACCATGATTAAAATTCGCACTTTATTATTCAAGTAAATAAAATATTTAAATATTTACGCGAAGGACCCGAGAACTTTTAATTAAGTGATTCATGAAAAGTTAGCGTGGCAATTTCACGGAGGAAAAAATACATTAAATGGTTTTGTTTAAATATATATGTTATTTTATAGGGACTTAATTTTCATGAAATTGTCTTCAGCATGCAGTATTTAAAAATATGCTGATAATCGATTTATTATTGAAATAAATGCATTTTTAGATGTTGTATTATTAGAGTTTTCATAAAATGGGTTTCACTTTGAACATCCTAACACTAACAAATATAAAGGCGAATATACCACAAAGTTACTGTATCTCTAAACAATTTTGTTTTTAAGATAAAACATTCTAATAAAGTACTAGCCCTAGCGATCACTTCGCAGTAGTGTGTTCCAAGAGACCGTAATTGCCCGAAAATAAGCAAATGGTATAAAAGCCATTTTTTTAAATTTTCTTTTACGAGCGTAATATTTCTCGTAGTTTATCGCAGTTGCACAATCTCGTAGAAACGCGGATAATTGTACACGTCTTACCTCGAGCAGAATCTATAATTTGAAAGCCCAGTTTATTACTGCGTAAAGTTTAATTAATGCGAGTATAAGTTAATAACCACGAAGGATGTTAATAACCTTGTTCGGGATATGCTCAAGCAAGTTTTGAATAGAAGTAGAAGAATGGGCATTTTGTTGTACGAAGATTTGAGCACACGGGTCATGCAATGCGCGTATATCGCGAAGGAAAATTAGAATATTCTCAATGTTTGCATTGCGTATTTCATCTGAGGGCAACAATTATTGCGAGAAACTCAACGTTTATGAGCTTTGCAAAACTGTAAAACTGCGTGAGCTGAATATTACGCGGAAATTGCCAACATTTTCATTAAGAGTCGCACTGCGGCCATTAATAGAAACTACCACCGTGCATGACCTTTTATATTCGACAAAATCTCTATTGTTGCGGATCAGCGCGTATCGTCGTATACTCGTTTTATGAAATCTTAAACTTAAAAGCGGAAATTTGCACTTTTTATTCCAAAAAATCTTTGCATTGAATTCAGAATTAAGATTATATTGAGGTATTTAAATGTAATCCTAAAGGTTTAATAAAGGTTACATACATGTATACGAGTTTGATCCTAAAAAACAAATTAATTTCGTTGGGATTTCTTGACTAATCTGTAAATAATCTATATATTTATATTATATTATAGGTAGAATAGAGGATTTAAGTAAATTACTTAAAAGCTGCAATGAAATGGTTGCATTACCGCAAAAACGTATAAAAGATAATCACGGTACAATATGCAATGTACGTCGGCTGAATCGATATATTTGCATAGATGAATAATAAACTGAAAATGCTCTTCTCAGCCGTTAAAGCTGTAAGTGGAAATGAATTTTCAATAAAACTGCACTTAACGATATTGCTACACGTCAGATATATGTAATATATATCTCAATTATTATCGGTTATGATATGAAGTATAACATAAATGTATCCTCTTTTATCATGAAACTGATAGGTTTAAGGAAGAAATAAATACACTATTATTAATTGTGTTCATTAATTATACTAATAATTTCACTATTATTTATTAACGCACTGAATTTTTTAAACTATAAAGTATAACTCTGTGCCTTTATTGACACCGACTTACTGTTAAGTTAATTAAGTTAATTTTAACCTATTTTAGCTGCGAATAAGTGGAATTTAAATGGGAATATGACTTTTAAACGGTTCTTAACGTAACTCTTACTGTTAAATACTTCAGATATTCCCGCTTAAAATACTGTACGAGGTGAAAGTAAGAAGACTAATCTGAAGTTGGTGTTAAATTTATGAACTGATTTCCTATTGTTAACGTAAAACTAATATGTTCTCGTGTTTAGGAAGCTATAAATTCACTATTATTTATTTTTGAACTCGTTTCTGTTGTCGAGTATTTATTGTCACGCTGACTTTCGATTCTATATAAATTCGCGTCACAAAAATTTATTGTCTGATTTGCCCTTATCTTGCCATAATTTAGTGAGAGAGTCCGCTCATAAATTGGAGTCCTCGTAAGAATCGATCATGTTTTCTACAGATTGCACAACCTGATCACAACTTTCGGTACTATTTTCAGCGCGGACAATATTTTCTTGGAAGACACTTGGCAACTGGCAGCAGTGACAGTAGCTAATGCAGTTCTTGGATTTTTTTTTGCTCGGTTTCATTTTAATTATTGGCGTAGATATTAATTACCGTTCACCGTAAGGTGGGAAGTGTAATTGACGACCCCGGCTTGGTTCTTGGCGATGCAAGTGTAGTTCCCAGAATGCCACGGAATGGCACTTTTGATGGTTAGGATACTCGAAAATTCGTCGATGTCACGAATCGCAACCTTTTGTTCGTCGATTGCTATCGCTCGCCCATCCTTCAGCCAGAAGAAATTTAAGGGCAGATCTCCCTGGATGACACCGCATACCAAACGCGCATGCGTGCCCTCATGCAAATGCTTCTCTTGGAATGTGAAAGGGTTGATCTTTGGAGGAACTGAAAGCAAGATGACGACAAGATTGATCCAAAAAAGAGCTAGAGACCGATGCAATGGGCACAGAAAAATCCACCTGCGGAACTTGCAATCGGGTTCAAGATACTCCAGAACAGCGCAAATACCGCACCACCGAGGTCAGCCGAAACATAAAAAAAACTATGGCGAACGGTGCACTCATGAAGGATGAGAAGTAGAAGAAGAAGTAGAAGAAGGGCAGTGATATACAGTCGCTATAGAACTATACTTGCTCCCCAGGATCCCGCAATAGGCCTGCTCATTTCTCTCCGCTTGCACCGTTTTAAAGCACTCGTATAATGGAGCGAGCGCATTGAGAAGGCATTACCAGCAAGAGCCTCCTTGTTACTCCCATACAATGAGTTTTTGTCCACCAAATTGCGAGACGTAAGGAGCACTTATCAACGATGGGCGCTCGATGGCGAGTCATTGAACCTACGAGTATGGTCAATGGTCCAGAAGCCATCGGGGCACAAATTTTCAACGGATGGATATGGCCCAGGAGGAAATATCCTTTTACTCTGATTTCATGATGGAAATTTATTGCGTCATTTTCGATGGCGGATATATACTTAATGCATATTGACATTGTTCATAACCTACACTTCGAAAAATATATGGGAAAGAAAAGGGAGTGAATCATCGCAGGATCCAGAATTTACAAGAAATTAACATTCCAAAATTTATCCTTTACAACGGATCCTGATATGTAAGACACACTTTGCCTCATAAAATGTATACAGTATATACGAAATGTTTCTGGCGTGATCAATAAAAATGGATGCAGTTTAGCACGAGTTTATAGGTGTTATAGGTAGGTCGGTAATCAAATTCAGTAAACGATACTAAAGACCAGGTTTGCTCATTTGGGCCTACAAATCTATATATAAAGAAGCCGTATGAATGTATGTATGTATGTGTCTTTTTACATGGAGCGTTTTTACGACAAATTGCTGAAGTGGTATGTGGGCGCTGCGGCGGTCATGTTCCCAAATTCCAATATGGCCGCTTCAGCAAGTCTTATTGAAACTACGCCAGTCAGCCATTTCGTCTTCTGGGAATTAAACCAATTGCGCACAAGGTAATCGTCCAGTATTTGTACTTTAATCTATTTAAAAAAAATTCAAAAACTATTTGCAGGTAATGGTTTCACACGTGCGTCTTAATATGCGAGTTTTTTAATTACAGCCCGGGAAAAGCTGGATTTTCCAGCTATAGTGGTTAATATAAAGGTGTCGTAAAAAATGTCTAGCTATTCCTTCATTATTCATAGTGAATCATTAACAATCTTTATTGACTTCATATACACGAGTCATTATTTTCATTAGAGCACGAGCTTGTATTACTGTCTTTGTCATTATCGCATTAACTCATTGTTAACTTACTGCACGTTGCCTTCCAACAGGCATTATTTATTACCTCAAAACATAACATTTCATGTTTTAATGGATATTCGATAACACATACATCGACATTAGTAGATAATATCTCTAATTTAGATCATTACGTATACATTCTTCTCGCTATTCGCCATCAAATTTGCCAGAAATCGTGTAAGACCATTTATTTATCATGCTATTAATAAATAATCAGTTTAGCGTTTTTAATTTCTGACACATCAGCATAATTTTCTATGTCAGAAACGAGAAAAGCATGTATCGTGTTCGAGTAGAGGAATAGCTAACGAAGGTATTACACAAAATGCAAGTAATAGTCAATAACGTGTGTCATTGATCTGCGTTGAAGAATGGCACTAGGAATTCAATTTTAAAGAACTAAGGTGAAATCTTTGGTGCTACTCGTAAAGGCACGCTTTTGTCCTACGTAAAACGGAAACTTAATTTGATTAAAAGTGCGCATCCCCGCGCAATGCCATTTTGGGTGCCTATAAAACGAGTAATTTCATTCCCATAATTGGTTAATTCTTCATATAGAGAAGAATCCTCGGTTGAAAATAGCTCACTGGTAATGCCACCTGGTGCTCGGATGCTCCATGTTTTGAAAATGTGTCTTCAAATAGGCGCTATTCATAATTCGGACAGATTTTTCAAAGGCAAGTAGCACATCACGTTGTAATGTAAGAGACAGTGGTGAATGAAGAATGCATTAGAAATTCTCAAAAAAGAGCAAAAAGCACGTCTTTTCCGCTGCCATTATAGATTAGTGTTAGTTGGGTGCGACGGTTTTTAATAAATCATAAAGAAAAAGGCAATTACTCGTATCAGAAACTAAGCTCAAAATGATTCGAAGAACACGTGTTGGCGGGAGGCAGGCCTATTGCTGAAAACTGAACGAGTTTTTAATAAATCTTTGGGGATGTCGATGGTTTGGACAAGTTTACCATGAACGTAGAGTGGGGCAGTGTGCGTAACTGTGGTTGCTGCATTGCGAGCCACGCAAGTGTAGTTGCCGCCATGTTGCGATGAAACTTGAGCAATGACGAGGGAACTGGAATATTTATCTAAGTTGTTGGTAGCCACTTCCAGAAACGGTGGAAGCGGTTTTCCGTCCTTAAGCCACTCGATCGTAATGGGAAGATCCCCCTCAATGACCGCGCAAAATAACTGAACGCGCATGCCTTCGTGCAAGACACTGTCTTGCAAGGAGAAAGGCATGATTTTTGGAGGAACTGAAAGGGAAGGCAAGCGTCAACATTAACAGCTTCACTCGGATCATCTAGATGCGACAAAATGCTTTTCGTGGTTGGAATTGTTTGAAGAGACCGACGCCACGTCATTCACTTTTCTAGAAACTTTTAAAGGTTTTGAAACGACATCACCTACGAACGTGTCAGTCGAGATTTTATGCAAATGTCAACATAAAAAAACGCCATCAGGTTCAGAAGTCAGCACTGCCAATCGAGATGTCGCAGAATTTTGGCTATGAACTATTTTTTTTTTTTTAAATATAATATATGTATCTTTTTCTACACATTTTAGTACCTGAAGAAATACTCGTATATTAGAATTTCTTTAATATTGCGACTTGTTCGAAAGAACGGAAAAAAAACTTATCCTGTTAATCCAAAAAAAAAATTACATTAATGAGAAACTAAATTACTAGTCTATTTTGTATAACAAATTTTGCCATTTTAAGAAAAATGATCATTCATTTTTTCATGTTTTGCGAAGTAAATTACAGTCCTTAAAGGAACTTACTTCAAAAAAGAGGGCGCGTTTGATTCATGAGATTAATTTGCTATTGTGAATAAAAATTAAAATGTTGAAATAGTCAGCATTAATGTTTTTGTACAAACAGCAAAAGTTAATTTTATGAAATGCCAAACAAAATAAAGTAAAATAAATGAATTTTGAAATTCATGTATATACTGAATTAATTGTTCTAATCGTAATTCCTATTTAATGATATCAAATTAAATAATGATGAGGATGGCTATTGTAATGACATATTGATAGTCAAAATGACGTTGCTAATTCATATCATTAAATTGTGAATTGGCTGATATTGCAGAATAATTTTATGCATAATTGCACCTAGATGATCCAAGCAATATGATAGGTGATGATTTATTACCAGCAATTACGCCTGTGTCAGAATTATCTTGCTTTCGAGAATCATGGAAATATACTGTATATCCTGCTTTTATATTTGTCATTCTGATCATTTTCTTTCATTTCCACAGAGATATGTTTGACAACCAATGCAATTTACGGTTGTTCAAACCTGCATTTCCAATTTAGACATCTCTAACTTATTAAAATCTTTAGGGAATTTCTCACTATATTAAGTAAACGAAATCTCCTTAAAATATTGGTAGCTTTTATCAGTGCATTTTCAAAAAGAAAGCTAAGTGATGTTTTTTTATCCTAACACTTTCAGCAAAAGGAAATGCATTTATAAAATATTTATAGAACGAGTTTAGAGTGAAGAACAATCAATCAAAAGCGTATATTTGCGTTTTGCGAGCACTGCGGTTGAAGATACCAGAATTTTTTTATAAATAAATACTGTACCTAACATTAATGATGATTTCCGTTTTATTTCAAACGATAAAAATAATATCTAACATTACTAAAATATATCAGATTACATTTATTTTTATATATTTGATGATCGCTATTTGGTCATATGATAACAATTAGAATTAATTTAATAGGGGTTTTCTCGAGATAGAAATTTTGTCGATTTATTAATTACTTTTTAAAACAAAATTCCGTATATATTTTAGGATAGATTTTGTTGCATTGAATCATAATTAGTAATCCTTCACGCTTTTATTCAAAATAGTTTGCGAAATAAGCACGTTTTTTAAAAAAAATATAGCAGTAAATGGACTATTAAAGTGAGCTGAATTGAACGTCAAAGGGTACATGCATACCGTTATTTAAAAACAAAAAAACTCTTTCATAAAAAAATATTGTTGTGAGATTTGCTTAGTCATTGCATATGCTCGCAAAATACAACGCAAAAAAGTTGACAACATTTCGTGTCAACTTGCCATGACTTCATTTTTTGCCTATAGCGTTTTGATAACGGCCATCATGATGAAGATAAATTAACAAAGCGCTTGGCTGACAATCTGAACTTTTTACGATTATAATATTTTATTAAAAATGCACAATTTCACTTTCCATCAGTTTAATTGTTAGTGGAGAATTTTAATGCCCATATCAAGTGATATTATTTTGGAAATTTTTACTAATTGAATATTGATAAAATTACATTTCATACAACACTATACCTTAGAGGGAATAATATAATAATTTTGTTGTACTTACTTAGGACCCGAATTTGGAAATCCTTCTGAGCACCTAGCCCATCTTTGCTTTTCACGAGACAGGTGTATTTACCAGCGTCAGGGTCACGCTGGACAGCTCTTATGTGAAGGGTACCATTTGGGAAAACAATCTGACGCCTGTTTATAGGTATGGTTTTTCCACCTAAATTATTCCATCAGTACATTCAATAATCCAGTCATCAAATTCAGGTTAATTGTTTTAAATTTCTATCCCAAATAATGAAAATCAGTGCCAACCTTTTTGCCATCTAATCGTATCCACTGGATAACTTGAAATTGGACATCTTAGAGTGAGATTATGGCCAGCAACAACTAAAATGGGCGGCAGTGAACGAATAACCGGTGGACCTGAAAACGATAAAATATTTTGCTAACTATGGTTTTACAGTACGTCACAACTTAGTTATTAGTGGCAATTTAATATACAGTAGTTGCAAAACTATTCTTAGTGGCCGTTAAAAAATCTTTGTGTATTTGAGATAAAATTCTTAGGGAATATTATAACAATATTTATATGCTTACAATCAACATCTTTATTTCTAAAGATTATCTAGGAGTCGTGTTAGAGACATTAACTGTACGATATCATCCACGTGCAAAAACGATACATTGCTAATGTTGTGAAAACTGCACACATATGTATTATTTGGACAGCTACATTTTCAGTATATACAAGCAGTTTTGAGTTCAATTCTCATATGCTGTACGTATAAGACCAACAAAAAACATCATACGATTATATAAAATATTGAGAAAAACAATCCTATAAAATAACGAATCTTAACAGGCGACAAGAAAAACATTTGAAAAGTGTTAAGCCATTTACTTTTGTTATAATGCCAATGCCGTTATTGGATCGAAACTAAAGAGTATTGGAAACCACCGAGCCTATCAAGTTTTTAGATAAGAATTTTTTATCAAAGTCGCTATCTGCTGAATTTGAACTTCCTCGGAACAGGCAATCACGTATCAAATTCTTCTTTCTGATGTAGGATTACATGTGTCGTTGAACATTGAGCAATGTTACTTTTTCTAACAACGCCTACAACCAATCAATTTTTTCTAATACTTTTTTTCTTTTACAACAAGTAATGTAAAAAGTAAATGCTAAGAGGAATGCGCATCCAGATAGCGGGAAAAAACAATACATTTATGTTTAGATTAAAACGATTACATAATGAGCGAAATGAAGGGAAGTTTCATACGATTAAAATGCGCAAACGAATCGTAGTTGCGATACATTTCTAAAATGTTCCGCATTGATTGCACGTGTCAAGACATATTAGCAATTTTTACATTTTACATAAATGCGATAAAATAAATCCATATTTTGGATATTTCTATGAATGAATCACGTGACAAAAACCTTACTTCGTTAAATATTAATGCTCTCCGTTTCCTGAATTTTGGCGAGTCTATGGATAAACAAGCGTCAGTAGACGCCAGTCGTGATACTTTACAACGATTCGCAACTTCTGAAATTCGGATATCCGTTCAACCGTATAGCAGAAATATTCGTTGCTAATACATAAATTCATACCGCAGATATGACAAGGCAGATTGTCTTATCACGTTTTCCGCCTTTAGGTGGATTTATAAAAACATGTTACTTCAAGATAAAAATCCATTAGTGCGAATCTGCCCTTTTTAACAACGCATTAAAATCATTTAAAGTGCAGATAATATTGTTTCGTTTTAAAACGTACAAGTATTGATTTTAATACATTAACTGGTACGTGCATTTATTTTAATTTTAAGGCAGTTATCATTGAGGCATATAAAACATGCCAGATTCTTATTAAATCCTTAGAAAATTGTATTATTCAATCGGGATCCATTAGAACTTGCTTTAATAATACGTAGCCTACTACAAGGTTCCCCCAGAAATTTCATTTTCAACTTCCCTGACTTTTCCAGGGTTTAAAAAAGTTTCCCAAACCAATGATAATGTCAAAAAATTGTATCGACACAGTAAAATGTTTTTCAAAATTTACTAATGAAACTTTAAAAATTAAAATAGAAAAATTAACAAAATTAAAAAACAAATTTGCATGAATAAATTTTAAAAATTTGACAATTTTGTATTCGGAAAATGTAGAAAGTATTTCAGATTTGCACTTGTAAAACGTGGAGAAATTTGCACATTTTTTCCTCAGAAAACGTGGAGCATTTTGTAAATTAATCCTCAGAAACTGGGGCAAATTTTGTAAATTTGTACTGGGAAAATGTAAAAATGTTTCCAAATGGGCACTGACTACGTTGAATTTCCCCGAGTTTTTTTTTTTTAAAAAGTCATTCTTCTTTGACTTCTCCAGACATTTTCAAGTTCCCTGACTTTTCCAGGTCTGGGGGAACCCTGTACTAAGCTAAGCCTGTGACCTCTAGATAGAGGTCACAAGCCTGATAATGAAATTATAAGTTTCAAGCTAGCATAAATTATTAGGTGACATGTAAATTGTGCCTTTTTTAAATTCATTCTAATGTTATACAAGTGTAGGCCACTGGTAGTATCGACATGAATTCGTACATTGGTGGATTACCGAACCAATTTTTTTTTTCTAAATTTTCCAGAAAGGTGCTTAAAAAAAATAAGTATTTTGGTTCAGTGATGTAAATTAATGATCCGAGCATAGTTCTCGTCTATAGGGCACGCCATCACATTTTCTCCTAACAAGAAACCTGCTATCAGCCTGCCACATATTGTGCGTGCTCTCAGCATATGAGAATTCCTTGCCCCGTATTTATGAAACGTCATTAAGGAAAATTAACGATATATAAGTAGACCGCAATTAATAAGCCACCCTTTGTTGAGCACATGATGAAAATAGGGCAATGAAAGATACCGAGCTGAGTTATCGAAAGCGAAATGAGAAGCACTTTTACCCCAGTTACATAACCGAGAAATTGCCCTATTTCTCAATACGCAGCTGGTAGGCCCTGCATGATTTTCTGTAAACGAAAGCCCAAATTTATCGCGAGAAGACAGCATTGAAAACAAACTAGACATGTTTGATAAGGCAAGCGATAGATATACTTGGAAATTTCAGCGTCATCTATGATGAAATCGTTTCAAAAAATTCACTGCTACGCGTTTTTGAGAAATTATCTTCTGCTCCTAAATAAAGCACTATTTTAACTATTAAACTAATTATTAAATAGCATCATCAATTATTTACCACTTTTACCAACGATGATGCAGACACGTATTTCTTGATTTAAAAATAATGAATAGTAAAGAATCCCTGATGGCTGTGTCGTCCATGAATTATCCAAGCAAGCTGGCAAGTTTCATAAGGGGCCATTCAAAAGAAGGCGTCCTCAAAATTTTCCCAAAATTGGACTCCCTCTACCCCTGTCCGCATTGTGTTCGGTCAATCAGGACTTCCCGATGGAACTTCTCGAGTTTCGGACGTCCGAAAGGTGGGGGGGCTTCGGGCGTTCGAAACTTAAAAAAAATTGTATTCGAAAAATTTTGAAACTTTTGCAAATTTGTACTCTAAAAACGTACATTTTTTACTCTGAAAAGGTTGAGAATTTTGCCAATTTGTCCTCAGAATTTTTTGGAAATTTTCCAAATTTCTCCTCGGATCTATGCTGGAGAAAAATGAAAACTTTGCAAAGTTTGCAAATGGACCCTCAGCGAGTCCAGGTTTTCCAGAACTGGAGGTACCCTGTTTACTGACTTTTGCAATTTATAACACATCACCTGGCGATACTGCGCTCAATTTCCCTTTGGGAATTAAGTGATTTTATTTGACTTTTTTTTATCAAGTGGACGTCCGAGTTGGTCATACCCCCATTCCTCCTCCTGCCCACATTGTGTCCGTGACTCAACCTATCCTCCCCTACCCCCTACATGAGGACGTCATTTTGAATGGCCCCTAAGAATATACAATTTAAGGGATTCGGTCAATAAAAGGCATTTGTGTAAAAAAAGGAATGTTTCGAAAGCGTTATTCCTCTCGTACAAATCAACTTTTAGTCTTTTTGTTGAGAGGCCCACGTCTAAGAAATGCGGAGCTAACGAGCATAGCTCGAATTACATACTTTTAAATTACAAATGCACCGACTTTAATCAAGATTCTCTCGTGTCATTTTTTTGCTAAATCCTCTTTTTCTCTGATTAGACAGCATAAAGTACAAATCCTCGTTAGAAGAAAAAAAAGAAATGCAAAAGTGGAGTGGCTTTCTTATTAAGCTGACAATCGAGCCTTCTCAGAAATCATCGCTTTATTAAGCATCGGGAAACCGGGGATTGTTTTAACGTAATTATTTCCAGCAGCTGCAGGTACGCATTCTTCATTAAGCAAATGCGATCCAATTATAATGATACTTATGTTTTTGATACGTCGGAGTGACTTTTAATCAACGCGCGAGGGTGATAGATCGGTTCGCATTATTTACGCGGAGCAAATATTTGCGGAGGTGACGGTGGCTCCCTCGTCAGGTCCCATAGATGGCCCCGCTAACAACCTCTTGAAGGGCTGCCAAATGAACGGTGAAAGGAAGGCAAAAATTGCGATGAAAATGAAAATAAAGAATACAAATTTTAATTACCGTAAACATTCATCAGGGCGGAATATTCCACTTGTCCAATCCGATTTTTGGCGATGCAAGTGTAGACGCCTCCGTCTTCCGTTTGCACAGATGTTATGTTCAGAGCACTAATCACATTGCCTGCAGAATCCATCGATTCGCCCACGCGATATCTATTATCCGGGCCAATTTCAATGTCATCCACTTTCCACGTAAACTGCGGTGGTGGGGTGCCGGATCCGATGCAGCGAAGGGAGATGGATGGGCCGGGGTGAAGGGAACGCTCTTGAAACGTCTCCAATAAAGAAGGGATTGAATCTTTAAAAGAAAACGAGAGAAAAAAAAACATATTCAACGCGAGATTTGGATCAATGAGAATTTCAAGATGAACTTTCACTGCAAAAGATTTTTATGACTATTGTCGACAGCGTAAACTCTCCAAAAACGCGAAATCCTCTTTGGAGAACTTCGTGGAGGTAGGCTATACAGTATACTAGTACGTCAGACGTTATCAAGAAATGGCCGTGAAATCATGTCCATAAAATCAAATTCAAGATGAACTTTACTGCGAAAGATTTGTATGGCTCTACTCTACACAATACTGTGTAAGTTCAAATTCTGTGAACTTTTCATTATAAAATTACCGTGAAAAAACCTCTTTTAGAGAACACTTGAGTACACGTAAAACACAAAAGATCCCGAATGTCGCACTTACGTGTATAAAAGACCAAGAAATCATGGTAAAATTTATTCGCAACCTGGAACTACATAGAATAATATAGTGCGAACTACATGTAAATTAAAGTGATGCGAAAAATATACGCTATCTAACATAGCGACCTTTCTCTTGTAGGATCTGATATTTCTGCAAAATTAAAAAAAACATCTTGGCACAGCATGGGTGGGAGCACATTAGGACTTAAATTAAGAAATTTACTTACCGACCACTGGCGCCACCCAGCGGGCTAACAAGTGCTTATGCGTTTTCAATTAGCACTTGTTAGCC
>JAQGAO010000212.1:0-42377 GCA_034697705.1 Ommatoiulus sabulosus | reverse complement strand
TTCAACGCAGTCATGACGATCCAAAATTAATACGTCCACAAGGTTAGCTCGGTGCCCATTTTCCAAGTAGAAATGTGGAAAATTAGTGTGCTTCGAATTTAAAAAATGCAGAACTACACGTGGTAACAGCCTAATACGTTTTTTCTAGGCTCCCGATGTAGTTCTAATTTTGGCCACTGTGAGCGTTTGCGATGCGCTCCCTTAAAGGAGCATGAACGCCGTATAGCGCTCTTCATGACGTCATACGCGCATGCGCGTATGTTTATAGGCAAGTCCTCTATTGTCAGGGCTTGAATAAAGACGCATGGCGTCGAAACGTACGTTGCACATAAATTTGACTTGTCTCTTGGTCGTGTGTTCGGTTTAAAATTCGAAAATACAATACACGAAATAGATTGTTATGACGAGGCTTAAATAAAATCCCAATAAAGAAAACAACGAGAAAGGATGATGATAAATAACTAACACGGCAATCGATGCTGATGACCCCTCCTGATCGACAATTATTTGTCAAATGAACTATTTTTTTGGTTGAACTTACTTTGTCATCTTTTTTGTCGCTACCTGATCCTCCTCCACTTCCACCAGATTGATTCTGGCCCTGAATTTAAGGAAAATAAAGTTAAAGTAAGAATTTTTCTAAGGAGTGATTGTGCAAAATTGGACGTTGCTGACAGGTACAGGCCATTGTTCTTATCACTCCTCAAAAGCCAGTCAGCTGATATGAACCGCGATTCGCACGCTAGATTTACGTTTCTAACGTAAGTTATGCAAAATAGTTTAATAAATGAGTAAATCGTGAATTCTTACCATCCTAAATTAATAGAAATTGATGAGGTCTGATACTCTGATTTACCGATGCAGTGGATTACAACATGAAATGAAGACGGTGGCGACACCTATTCATAGTAGCGCTTTGAGCCAGAGCGCCGTTAAATGCCATGAAATTGCAGACGTAGCAGAGGTGGAAGAAGCAAAATTATCAAATGGATAATCCAGGAGACATAATTAGAGTTTTCTCAAATTATAAACAAGCTAGGAAAGCCGCATTTGGTGGTAAAAAAGACGCAATTTTGGATTTGAAAAAGTATATTTCTATTTTCAAACGTCCCGCCTTTATTTGTTTATGCCAGGGAGTCACCAGCGTCACCTACCGATTTAATTACGTACCATAATCTACCATTGCCCAAGTTTACGTTTGTTGTTCGTAAAATTTATTCGTCGTCAAGTGGTTTTGTTAATTGCTGAAATCGAATATGGGCGAAGAATTACGATTCACGGATTTAAGCGATGTGAACGTCAACCCTCTGGCTGAATTAGATGCAACTGTCTTATCGGTAAGATATGCATGGGGAATTTTGTACAAGTCTGGAACTGTGCCCATTGAAAGTATAGGCTACGTCGTAGTAGGCAATAAATGTAGTTGACACTACATAAAACATTAGATATTGTCATTTTCATTCGACTGTTTTATTCTTTTCGAGAACAAATTTACGTTAGATGAGGTTTGAAAAAGTTAAATACATGAATATATAGCAATACGTGTTCATGTCATAAATATTGAAATTTCCATTGAGGGTGTGACCATCATGAGTGGACTGCCCATTCAATATTTCGAACTGACATATAGGGATCACACGACGTATTTTTTGTACATAATCAACTCATTTGTTATAATTTTGTTAATAAATATTTAAATTCAACCGTAAGTTTTTTCAAAACACTAGTCAAAAATGTAAATTAAATATTGAGCATATCACATTCGAATCTGCGCACGTCCAATTTTGGATTCTTTATTTTTTTTTAATAAATGGGACAATTGAATTTTTTTAATGAATACTATAGATGGAATGCAAGCAAATCATACTGCAAGGGGGAAATCCATCTTGAAAGTTTAATTTTTTTCCTAAAATGAAAGTGTTGTCCAAAAATTTTAGCAAAGTGGGTATGGGGGTTTGAAGATATCGTATAAAAACTGAAAGAAGTCAAGACAAGAAAGCTGAGCACTGCATCCTCAAGTTTGCTTTTGCTCAGTTCTAAAATTTGGGTCATCTCTATTATACACATTTTTTATTGTTATTCCAGATTGAGGAAAATAATGATACCGGTCAAAGAGTTCAGGAAATCCCTTCCGACGAAGAACAAAACGGTAGTAAGAAAAGAGTTCCCAAAAGGATTTTGCATTTCAGCGATGGCATTCTGGAGGAATTTAGTAGCGACGACGATGATGATAAAAGTGCTGATGTGGTGGATGCTCAAGCATTAGTGGATCCTGTAAGCAACACATGCAGAGGTTTTGATCCAGTTCTAGCTTTGTTCTTGTTTTGAGGACAGATTGTGTATTTTTCATCTTCAGGCAACATTAACATGGGCACCGTTTGTGTGGTATCAGGTAGCGAAAATTGGAAACTCAACTTTAGCAGGTTATAACCCTAAGCAACTTGAACGCTTAATTTGAAAGATTTTTTTCAATTTAATCGTCATTTTGTTGTTGTAACTTATTAGTAACATGAACATGATTTGATATTTCAGTATGTGATTATTTGGGAGGGCATCTAGCCAATTTCTTTGGCATCACATCTCCCAAGTACCAATTTGAAATCAACGAGTATTTCAAAATGAAAGCTGAGGTAAATAACGTACGCTCCATGTCAATATTGTAGTATCTGATATTTTGAGTTTTGGATAGTTTGCTAAAATTTTGCAATAATTTATAAAAAAAGTCAATGATGATAATTAATGCTAACCTGAAACTTCATTGGGCCATCATTTGTTTAAAAATCATGACCTAAATGTTAGTATTATTACGGCTAGAATTTATTTTTGCTTTCAAATCCGTTTATTTATACCCATTTTTGATAAACCCTTTAATTTTGGGAATGTAGAAGTACACATTTGAATGTTGATACCAGCTCATTTTGTTTCTTATGCCATTTAGGAAGAAGAAGAGAAGAAAAAACAGGATGAGGAGGCTAGTGGTTGGAACGAGAAATCCACTTTAGCCCTAGTCAATAATTGTGGGGGAAATGAAACTGTGCAATTGGTTTCTCAGCAACCGTATTCTGCGGAAGAAGCGAAGGAGAGGTACTGAAATCTTTTCGCACATTTCATTATTGCAGTGCATAATTTTTTGATGCGTATTTTGCATAGTTTTATAGCACTATTTTTGCACGGTATTTGAATTTGTTGGAAAAGGTTATATGCATTGAATCTACACAATTTGTTACAGAACATTTAAATAGTCCATCAGAACTCAGTAGACTGACTATTGAATGAAATTGCATTGTTTCTGCTGAGAAATCATAATTGGTAAAAATTTCAAATTTGCATACAATATTTTGACAATTTAAATGTAGACTATCAAATGGCATTTTTGAATGCTTACTGTAGAGTACTGAGGTGAAATTCCAGAGAATTATTTTGTGAAAAATCAAGAGTCAACGTTTTTTGATAATAACATACATCGGCATTTTTATACAAATATATGAAATTATTCACTCAATATTTTGAAGCCATATTGTTTAACATGAAATGTTATTCAGGAGGATGATCTCGTTCTTTTTTCTGGTCAATCTTTACACCACATTATTATTTTTAATTATTTTCCTCCAAAGTGTTTATTTTTGCTACTTTATTTAAACGTTGAATGAGAGATTTGTAAGAACTCATGAATGAGCCTTCATTAATATTGCTTTTTTAAGGGAATAATAATTTGTAACGTGAAAGTTGTTATATCGCGAATTTTTTGAAACTCATAATCTCTTATAATATTAATGAAGGTCTGTGCAACTATCAGTGAATCATGATATCATTGAGAACGACGCTATGAGCATGTCATGCATAATGCTTGACAAAAATGTCATTCGTTGCCATTGTTGTGGTCTTTGTAGATGGAATGGAATCATTTTTGTTTCGTTGCTATTTAATAAAGTTTTATTTGAATTTAAAAGTGTTCGGCCGCAATTTGCTTTTGGTGAACTTTCGATCCAATTCGTATAATAATATTTCTGCGTTTGCAAGTAGGCTTTACTCGTATCTGTTTATACAAGCACACCGAAAAGCAGCGGTGAGCTAAAATTTTATATATTTTTCTCACGTGGTTTTTAAAACGTGGTTTGTCTGTGTAGTAATTTGTGTTGAGAATTTCTATTTTGAAAGGCTATGCATGGAACGATGTCCAAAACTAAGCTTTTCCGAACGTTTGTTTCGCATTATTTTTGCCGTACATTTTGTTTGTGTTATTCCTCCTACAATGTTCACTGTCAGTCAGTCTATCTAGCAATACAATTTCCCCGAATCATATTCACATCTGTACTTATTAATGATGTTTGAACATTTGCTATACAAGTTTCACACTAAATTATGCCATTATAATTTCTTATTAACTAGTTTTTCACTTGGTAGAATTTACCTGTGAATGAATCCCGAAGACTACATTTGGGTGAAGATCATGACGATCTTATCTTTTCAAGAAGATTGAAGAAGTTCGTCTTTATTTAAAAGTAAGGACCGGAGAGAAATTCAAGATGCGTATTGTTTTCTTCTCTATTCACTTCCTTTGTAACTTAACAAGTGTAAATGATGCTCATGACTTTGGACTCTGGTATAAATACCTGTTGTGGTATTTTCAGTCAGAAGTGATGGCAAGTTACGCCGTAGTAGACGTTGATGTCACTTGACAGGCTAAATAAGGTTTTTGAAAATTATTCATTCCTGTTTGTAAGCTCGTACTTCCGGTTATCATAATTTTCATACGTAATTTTTTTCATATAGACTACATAATGTGTATGTGATGTTTGAAAAACTTATTGTGCCACTGTTAAGATCTTATCTATTAATTTTATTTAATGACACAAGGCTTAATGATCACTTCCACTATTATTTGAAATGGACTTTTTCAATTTGTAGGTATTTGTCCAATTTGCTAATTCTTGTAAGTTTTTTAATTTTTGCATTTACCATATTGTGAAATTTTATCATGTGCAAGAATTCCACTGTGTGAAAATGCCAGAAAGTTATATAAAATAAAAAACTTTAATTACTATGAATTACAGAAGATTAAAAAAATTGGTTTTAATTTATTTTATTAATACATCGATTCATTCTTGAATTCATTGAAAATTAATACAATCCATTAACATTTTAATTTCGCTTTCAATTAAGAACTTATGTAAAAAATAAGGATGTAAGTTAAAGTTTATAACTCGTTCTTGTTCGTAAAAATTTAGAAATTGGTCAGATTGGCATACATTTAGACTTTTATTTTTCAATTCTCTGTTTATCAATCCAATCTTTGATAAAATACTGTAAGTACATTTGTACAAACTATTCTATGATACAATTATGTAAACTTTTATCTATTGTCAATCATACAATTTATCGAGTTTATTTTGATTAGTAAAATTTGGTGTTAACCAAATTTTGACAATAACAAACATACAATACGTATGTCTGAGTTTTTAGAAGAATTTTTTGGTTATTTATTTGGAAAGAAAAAAATAATAATTTCCTTATTCAAATCATGAGCATCTATAGGTATTTGCAGTATTCTTTATAAACCTGTTTCGCTTTATATACAGCATTTAACATTACGAAACTTAGTGAAACGTAAAATTTTAAACAATTTTTATTCGATTTATATATCGTTTTTATTTAATTTTTGCGAGTTCCAATATGGCGGCCATCGCGCAAATTGGCTTCATTTTGAAGTTCTTATCCCGTCCCCAACTGCGAATATGAACTCATTGTAGAACCCGCTCCGTCTGGGGTGTGCCTTTGTTTTTTTAATTTGTTTATTTTATTTGTATTATTGTTTGCAATCTTTTCGTTGATTAGATTATAAATCATGGAGTAATCACCGTGCAGTTGTGTAATTTTCCATCATCGAAACGTAAGTGAAGTTGTCAGTATTCATATCAAGCCGCCGAACCGAAGTCATATGCATGTATAAAAATGTGATCGTAAACTTTGCATTTTTACATTTAATTAGAATTAATTAACATGCCTGCAAAACATTCTCGAAAAGTTTACCAGGCATGAATCGATACGGGTTTTGACTGATTAGTAACATGAAAAAATCGCTGTACTAGCTAACTAAACTACTGTGACCTCATCCCTTACTCAGAATTTCAACTTTATTTCATAAGTAAGTAAAATCTATTACTATTAAATATTAGAATGAAAAGGAAACTTAAAACAAGTATAGGTAGTCATTAATTTACGTTGAAGTTTTAATTATACTTGCGTGAAATGCACGCGTACATGTAGGCTACCATGTTTTGCAATTCAGTTCCTGTCTTCTGAGTATGATTCATGCGTAGCTCAAGAATTCAGACAAGGACAATTAGACCTTCAGAGAAATGTCATGGGAACGTGACTCCTGTAATGATGCAAACTTAAAAGAAAACTGTTATCTACTGCAGTAATTAGGGTTCGGATTTTGCTACTTTATGGTTTTTTAAAGCTAGATTTAATTTCTACTTGCGGTAGGGTGAGCAAGTGGAACATATTTCGAGGGATTCTTTGAGAATCTTTATTTAGACATAAAGTATACCGATGCACAAGTTATTATGGCAAAAAGGCGAGGTTGGCCGAGCAGGGAAAATATCAATTTTCCAGGACTGCTGATCGATTTACGTAATTAAACTAAGTTTAATTAACCGAGAAAGTAGTGCGCCGTGCACCACTGCACGCGGGTCTCTTCAGTCCTGGGAAATTCAGTTCTGGAGCAATTCTCTTCAGTCCTGGAAAATTGACATTTGCTCCCAATAAGTAAAATACTTTGCCAAGCATTTGAAAGGCACGGTATCAAAACTTAGGTCGACTGTCATCACTTTGATTATAGTGGTTATTCAAAATTGCTTCTGGGGAAATGCTGGAAGCATCTTCTAAAATGCAGCCAATAACATGTTCTCCTGGCCTAATTTGCATATGGCTTTTACTAATGCTGAATTCAATTCAATTGTTATTCAACTCTCTATCCTACTGTCAGTATTTAAATGTCACAAGATAGGGGTTAACAATGTAAATAGCCAATATTATCAGATTATAAAATCTCATCTTGATGGGCACCGGCATCATCAGTAAATTGAATTTGCGACAAGTGCCAGCTATCTTCTGATTGTGTGATATTCTGCATGTGCAAACCAGGTTACGGTATTTTCTTGTCCAGAAATTTAACCAACTAGATGGTAATATCACTGTGCGTGTGATGACTTTCTGGTATCTTTATTTCAGAGGTCAAGTTCTCCAAATTTATAACCAGATCAATTTTGCTTCGTTTCGATGTTACCGTCAGTTTACCACAGCTTAATATAATCTCGCTGGCCTTGTTTAGTCACCAGAAAGACAATAATTTGCCTTGCCAACAGTTATGCTATTGCCATATTAAGCCATCTTATCACGCTGCGTGTGGTTTCTTGAAATATGAATCATTTTGTAGGCATAATCATGGAGACAGATTGCCAGAGATAATTTCTGAAGCGCTAATAAGTTAGTTTCCTAAAGTGGAGGTCAAGCAAAACATGAACGCAAGTACATGTCCCATTAACAGTGATATCCTTTCATTGAAAGGAACCCGGGCAAAAATTACAACATTTTCTTGAAGGAATTTCGAGAGCAATATGCACTCGCAATGCAGGAAACATTTATGTTATCATATCCAAATGCGTTAATTTCTGTGTATATACCGTAGATCACAATCTGTGCGATGCATAGATAATTTTTCACAAAAAACATGGGCAAGCCTTTATTTAACATGTGTTTGTTAACTAAATTCGGCTAATTTAGTAAATTTAATTTTGTTAATAGCACTGCTCATACTTTCTGCACAACCTTAAAAAAGGAGCATCTTTAGTCATGCGATTAGTTGCATAGTCCATTTCTTGATATTTATTAGAAATATCTAATGGACAGGACATTGGCTTTCCCGTCATATCTGTTTTCATTGAATTTGCATCGTGAAGTTGTCAGGAAATTAAAAGAAAGCTCTGAAGAAAAAAATGTTGCGCTATTCACCCGGGGATTCAGTTTCATTTACTTCTTGGAAATGTTATTTACTTATTTTTACATACTAAGCTCAAAATTTGTTAGAAAAACGTCTTCCAACTTGGAGGGGTTATTCGAACTTGTTAAAATACAAAAAAAAAATCTCAGTAAGATAAGAAGGCTTGAAGTGCAAGTTTGTTTAAACTTTTCGAACAATTCTTTGGGTTATTATCACCAAAATAATTCATATTATTTAACTATATTTAATTTGAAAAATTGATGCCCTAAACCCCATACCTTTGCATATCGAGTACATGTAATTACGAAGTTTACATAAACGTGCAACTTTTCATAAACATTATTTTATAACCTTGGAATTATTACTATTTGGAAATGACAAATTTCAAATCACGCTTGATTAAACGATTATTTTTATCTCATACTCAGAATAAATGGAAAATGCCAATGGTGAATTCGTCTGGCTTTCGGGGCCTGCCCATCGGTCAATTGCCCAGGAAGCTCAGAGCAATGATTCCAGCAAGAAGCTATCCCAAGCGAAGCCCTTGCCTCATCCTCGTCAGCAGAATGTCCAAAGTGATGCTTCGAGTCATGGTACTGCATCGTTCGAAAGACCAACGCCTTCACCACGAGCCCCGCCTCGCACAGACTCCAAACCTGTCTACGAAGTTCCACCATCGTTGCATAATTCCATATTTTACGTGGCTACGCCGAAAACTACCGACGAGGAGCCACGGCCACCTCAGACCTTTCCGAGAGTTGACCGGGACGTGATCCGGGAATTCGATCCCATGTTCCAGGATTCCAAGGGTGATAGAGGACAGTCGGTGTTTTACGTTAATCCAGTCATAGATAGTTCTCTGAAAAAAGTAACTGCTCCTGGTTTAAATCAAGTCTTAATGGCTATGCAAGAGGGATCAGTGACTGGCATTCCCAGTTCGACATCAACCCCGCACTTTAAATCTAATAATACCGGGGGCCCGAGTCTTGGAGGTTGTTCTAGTTCTTCTGTAGGTTATGACTGTAATCGTGAAAATACTCAATCGGTTTCTAAGAAAAAAGTGAGCAGAAGTGCTTCCAGTTCAAGTTCCTTATCGATCTTATCGAGAAACTCCACTTTATTGTCAACAGCATCTGCACCTGCAAATTTCCACGGTGGTGGTAAGGAAGAGAAAGTGGCGCTTTCCAGTCCGACAACCCAGGCACCTTTGCAGATTCCTCCCCTTATCACCACTTCGTTGCCAAAGAATTACTGCCTCGCCTCCGGCGTTAATCTTAACATATCCGGAGTCGAAATTGAAACTAACCCCAATAAAATGTGCCAGAATCTGTCTCAACCTCTGTCCTTTCCAGGATCTCAAGTAATCCCGCAGAGTTCGAGACCCATGGAGCAGTCCGACACCCAAAAGAGGACTCCCCCAATACCCAAGCCACGAAAACTCGGCGCAGCCAAGGCTGCTTCACCTGAATCGCCACCCAGGACCAACAAAAATAAGCTGAAATGCACTTTGTCCACTGTTCCGCCACCGCCACAGCCATACGTTCGTCGTCAATTGGGGACCGAAGCTCAACCCGTTGTGAGGGAATCGATCTCTGTAGAAAATCCCTTTTACATGTTTGTCGAAGGCGCGTCTGCTAATGCCTCAGAGAATCAACGGACAAACCTATCGAACAGCGATTACAAAGATGATAGCAGTTCCTCCAGTACTGACGGTGATTTTGAAACTCCACCACCGGCATTTCCACCGCCGCCATTGCCAACGTTGAGCAACAATGGATTCGCCACTCAAGAAAATAGACCCTGCGCTGATACTCGGAAGGTTTCATCAGATTTTGATTTTGACACTGTGGAACCGTGCGCTCCACTCGGAATTTCAACTGGGTCCTTGCAGAACGTCGGGAAAGTAGCAACTCCTGTAGAAACTAAGATCTTTTCCTCATCGGCTGATCCTCCTCGTGCTGATAGCAATTGGCGGAAGATAGCCAATGCTGCCCCTGTCTACCAGAACATTGTCGAGTTGTACAATAATGCCCGTGAGGGCGTTTATGCCAAAATCAACAAAATGGGAAAGCCAGATGCAGCGGAGATGCCCTCTCCTCCTCCGCTTCCTCCTCGGCAACAGCAGGCACCACCCCCGCCTCGTATCTATCCTCATCCGCCTTCTCCTGCCCGATCACCTTTGAACGAGAGCAACTCTGGTGACGCCACCATCGCCTCGCAGCGTGATAGTATTACGGATGATCTGCGGGAACCCGGCATAACTCATCATGGCGTACTGTACAAAATTGGCCGCAGTCGTAAAGGTCCGTATTTAATGACGGGCAGTTCTACGGGAAATTTAAATTTCTATGAGCCAATGCAGCATTTTTGTCTCTCCCTTAATTCCTAGATGTAGTTCAAAAATGGTTTCAGCTGGAAAGTGGCAATTTGCTATGTTTTGCTGATGACACTGTAAGTTATCCCTCTTGTCCACACATTTTTTTAGTTTCTAATTTACTTAATTAATCGCGTAAGCAGTGATTTACTCTTAGCATATTTATTTAGTACATGCAAATGTTTTCGTAAGCATGAAGTAACCACACGTTAATCATTGTTCCATTTTAATTTTGGATTTGCAAATTATGCATGAAAAACCTCAGAAAATTTCTTATTTATTTAATGGGTTTATTGCACCCGTTCATATCACGTATTTCTCATCACTTTCCTTCATGGATTTATAGCAAGACTGTTTACAAGAGATATTTCGTAGATCCGTCATTATCAGCATCGCTAAAGGCGCATCTTCAAAACTGAAGTAGGAAGCTCGACTGTGCAATCTATTATCTGTTGCATGTTTATTTTGATATTGCATATATCTTATTTGTACGTTTTTTTATTGCTTTATAGCCAGGAACTATCCTGTTTTGAGCTAGTCGCGCTGAACAAAGATCGGGTGCAAGTGTTTGGAGCGAGGTACCTCTCCGAATGCGAAGTGTGGATCAAACTAATCGTGCAAACGATAGCACCGAGATCAGCGGGAATGAGTAGCAGGGGAGTTATGAAAGCTGGTAAGAAAGGATTTTAACGTAGTTTGTGGTGTGGAAAATTATTTTTCCTTCACTAATATGCCATGTGTTCCAAGTTAGTTTTGTAATTTTATATAAATTGAGTTGTTGAATTGCAAACATTGAAATCTGAATAATATTTTGTATATAATTCATCTTCCAATCTTTTTTTCGATTGTTTTACGCTCCTCAATAGGCAAAGTTGAATTAAGAAACTCCGTAACAGGAGTGTGGCAAAGAGGGTGGCTCGTACTTTGTGGAAAACGACTCGAAGTTTGCATAAGGGATGAAGATCCAACCACTCTTGATCTTCGAAAAGTTATCTTATTGCGTGAGTAAATTGTATTTTTTATTGCATGTTTAGCTGTAGTTTTATCTCAATTTAGGAATTTTGGTGTAGCCAGTCTGCATTTACCAAAACATTTAATGTTATTTTATGCTGGTATGAAAAATGTGTCTTAAATAGCTGGGTATATACCAATCATAAACATAAATCTTGCTTTTCTCGATGAAATTTGCTAACCGGAGCTATATTGGCGAGCTAGAAAAGGCTCAGATGTTAATAAATTCATTTTTTGTTTCAATTTAGAGGATTTTGAAAAGGATCCAAGAATGAGCGATAGCGACGATGGCTCCCCCTTATTTTTAATTAATTATCCGGCCATCACGCTTTACGTACGCTCGGCCAAATCTTTCGACACTCAGGATTGGTCTCGTCGAATTCGACAAATTATGACGGACACTGGTTCAGGATTAGACGAACAGCAATTAATGCATGATGGAGTGCCGGTGATCATCTACAAATGCATCGAATTTGTCAGTACTTATGGTAGGCTGCATACGTTGCCTGCATTTAGGCGATACATTTTGGTGAATTTTTGTTTCATGAGTTTTTTTTTTGCATCTTAGGAATGACCTCTCAGGGAATATACCGCCAGAGTGCCACAAATTCAAGAATCGCCAAACTGTTGGATTGTTTTCGAAAAGGTTACTTTACTCGTACGCTCAATATTTGTTGAAGACTGTTTGGTTGTTAATTTAAAATAATACGCTCTCGATTGTTAGATGCGCAAGGTGTGCGCTTGCAACAAGGCGTTGATGGTGACAATTACAACGAGCACGAGGTTGCGAATGCCCTCAAACGCTATCTTCGTACGCTGCCAGATTCGCTGTTGACAAGTGCATTATATCAACAATGGATCGCTGTATCCGGTATTATATTTATATTCCATTATAAGTGTTTTTTTACTAATTTTGATGATAGTTCTTTTAATAAAATTTATGCACGATAGTTGTAACTTGGGATAAAATTCTTCAGAAAGGTTTTCAATATGATACGTAAATAAATTTTAAACTAGTGTCTTGAACTTATTTTCCTCGTTTCATTTTTAGCTGCCGGGGACCCTTCTGTCGAGAATTTAGTTATGCTCTTACAGCAGTTGCCGGAGATCAATTATCAAACATTGAAGAAAATTATTGGTCACTTGTACAGGTAAGCCTCTTAAGAGTTTGTAAGATTACGACCAAAATAGTTACCGTACCTAAAATCGCATCACTCGAATTATAGCGTCAGCAGACACAGCGATGAAAATCTGATGACAATTATTAATCTCGCCCAAGTCTTTGGACCCACTTTGTTTTCTGACGTGAGCTGCTATTTAAGATAATATTTGGAAACATTTAATAACATTTATGTGATAATTTAAAAAAAAAAAATTTTATCTATGTTTACCAATTAATTGCTCCTGTTGTTTCTTATTGGATAGAATCAGGAAAATATACCCAATGCACATTTGGAAATGGATATAACCTCATGTTTGATTACTAATTATCCCGTTTTATTTGAGGTAAGACACATTGTCATTAATTATCTTATGCTTGACAAAAATGTTACGCTTGACAAAAATTGTCCGAGACTTGGGGGGCCATTAAAAAAGGACGTCCGCAAAATTTGCCCAAAATTGGACCTCCCCCTACCCCCAGTCCGTGTTGTGTCCCGTCAATCAGGAATCCCCCATTTGGACGTCCGAAACTTAAAAAAAAATATTGTATTCAGAAAATTCTGAAAGTTTTGCAACTTTTGTACTCTGAAAAAATTGAGAATTTTGCCAATTTGCCTTCAGAATCTGTTGGAAATTTGGCAATTTAATTTCTCCCCAAAATTTGTTGAAAATTTTACGAATCTTTACTCGAAAACAGTCGAAAATGTTGAAAATTCGTATTCTCGGAAAACGTGGAAATCGTAGCAAATTTGTCCTCGGGAAAACGTGGAAAAATTTGTAAAGATGTCCTCGGAAATGGTTGACAATTTTTCGAGTTTATGCTCAAGAAAAAGGAAGCTTTTGTGAATTTGTACTGGGAAAATTTGAAAGTTAGCGAATGGATTCTGAGTCTTTAAGTTCTCTGACTTTTCCAGCTTTTCCAGGATGGAGGGTACCCTGTTTATTGACTTTTGCAATTTATGACACATCACCTACGCGATATTGCGCTCAATTTCCCTTCCGTGAGTCCGTGACGCAACCAATCCCCCCCTCCTCATGAGGAAGTCCTTTTTGAATGACCTCTTGACAGATGCTCATTATTAAACAAAATTTTAAAAAACGTGCTGTCTTTTGCGGTGTTTATATGATGGGAGTATTAGGCTGTCTCTATTATAAAAGTGGCTTTAAAGCGCTTCTCTTTGCTCAGGTGAGTGATGAGGAAATTGAAAAAGAAGAGCAGTTTCAGAAAGCGTTAAGAGAGCTGAGAGAAGCTAAGAAAGCGCAGGTATGTAGATGCAATTGTGCAAAAAAAAACACCAATTCGTGACCGTATTTCTTGGTTTATCTTTTCATACTAAATATGTTCTCTATGCGTTGGACACGTGTATTTTATTATTTCAGAAACCTGCGGGAGATATTTTGGTTGGCATTTATGTTCATGACCGGTCGTGGGGCAAATGTTTAAATATTAAGGTAAGCAAACGTAACAATATTTGCATTTGGGGAAAATTTGACACCTGGTTTTTTAATTGAACGATAAAATAAATTGCATAACTTTGCCATAACTTTCTACGGGAAATTTTGGATGGACAATTTGATCATTTATTAAGCAATTTTTCTTTGCTCTTGACATGCTAGTTATCACCAACCATGACTGCCGTGCAGTTGTGTAAGATTGCGGTGTCTCAGTCATGCAGAAGAGATACGATTCAATCTCTTTCGGTTTTTGAAGTAGTTTGCAATGGCAATTTAGGTAAGTGTTGCAGCTCAAAGTATATTGTTGGCTTTTATTGTTTAATGATGTTTAGTGTTATTTTTAACAGAGCGTCCTCTGCACTTTTCTGAAAATGTTCTAACTGTGATACTGCGCTGGGCGAGCTGGTCCGAAATCGACGCGAAAGATAATTACTTAGTGATCAAGAAGAATGATATTTTTCCGAAGGTTTTACCATTGGTAATGCGATTTAAATTCTTCGCTTTTGACCCAAGTTGTTTATTATCATTTTCTTGTATCGGGAATTGTTTTTAAAATGGCCTGTTTTTGAAAATTACTCCCATTTTTTACAGGCCATGCAACCGTTGTCTATGTTTGGCGAGCTGCGTTTCGCTGACAACAAATCAAAAAATTTCAAGAAGATGATGTTTGAATTCAAAAATGCGAGATTAGCATTTTACAAAGATGCCAAGGTTAGCAGTGGTGCATTATAGTTCTCAATTATAAATGCTGCAACTTGAATGCCATTCTGTTTGAAATGTAGATATCTCAACCTCTGGGAATGTGGAACATCGAAGATATTACTTGGTATATTGGGGCAGAATCGCGAAGACCACCGCCGAACAATTACTTGTTAGTAAAATTTCATCATTTCTAAGTAACTAAAGGACTAAAGTTAAAAATTGCTCGAGTCACTAAATTTTATTTAGAATTATTACGCACGAAACTTTGTCGGCAACTGAACGTTGAAATCAGAATAAGTAATTTTCTTTATCAGTTCAATGCTTGTTGTTGTAGAATGTAATTTTTAAAACATCATAATGCGGGTTTTAGAGCAACAGCTTTATTAATCCCAACAAATGCTCATACATTTTTTTTTTCGGTTTTTGACCCGCAGACGCACTTTGTCTCTGACGTTCATTGAACACAATGCAGTAGTCAAGCGAGGGTAGGTGTCATTTTTAGTTCTTCGATCAGTTTTATATCATGCTAACAACTTGCATTTTGCCTTTAGATCCAAAGAGAGTCCCTACTTCGGCAATACCATTTCGTTCGGTTTGGAAGAGGAGTTCACCAAGTGGTTGGCAGCCATGCTCATCGGACAGTATCCTAGTGGAATCATTCCCAGGAACGAGCCTCTCGACCTGCTGTGATATCCCGTTACGGTATTTGATCGAATGTTTTAACCTTTTTATTTATATCGACGTATTTTCTACTTATTTTAAAAACTACCACTCGTTAACCTATCACGCACATCGAAAGTATTACTTTATGAAGCAATTCCACAAGTATTCACACAAGTGCTCTTTATGGCAAAAGCTAGACCGTTACAGTATACATGAATTATGTAAAAATGTGTATTCAACCCCGAGACTTTCGTGGTTTACCTTAACCATTTGATGACCAATTTAAAATAGTAATAGATTTTCTAATGAAATGTCTGCTACTTGTACGAAACATGCGTTAGTAAACAATTTTTATCAAAGTAATACAGTTCCAATGTGGCATTTTAATAATATTTTTACAATATCGGTTTTTATTAGTAAACACTTATTTTAAGAAGGTTAAAAACCATAGATATATAACACTGGAGAACCAGAATTAATGCGATGGACTTGTTTTTTTAATAAATGTTTAAAAGTTGAACAAATCTCTCCTCTCGAGGTCGAAGATGCATTCGAGCAACCATCCTAATCATGCCATACGAAACCATTAGTCATTTTCTTACTCAGTATTACACGAGGTGATTATATATTATTTTACGCCATTTCTCAGAACGTAATCATTATGCAAAAACTTCACTCTTTTATGTTAGAGTAGTGCCTTAACACACGGATTGACGTGTGCAATTTTCATACATTAACTAGTCTTAATCGCGTGTAAAAATACATGTATAATGTAAGAATTGCGCAATCCCCTCAATTAAGTGCCAATTATGTCGCAAAGTTAAATCCGTCGGTGTATTGCGCATGTTTGTTCTACTATTTTTAATACTTCTTTTATGTGTTTTTTAAAAACTGGAGTCGTTTTGTAATAAAGGATTCAGTCCAAGTATCTGCTTATTAAATATGGATTTGAACAGTCCTTTCATTCATGCTTTGAAACTTTTTTAAATTTTGAATTAACCCTTTCCAAATTGACGAGAACTGGATGTATGACAGGGTTCCCCCAGAAATTTCATATTCAACTTCCCTGACTTTTCCAGGTTTTTAAACAAATTTCGCTGACCACGACTATGTCAAAATTGACCTATGCCAATGTTAACCATGTTTTTCAAAATGGACACAGGACAATATTCAATATTATGCTAAGTTTAATAATTATAATTTTGAAAACTTTAGATAGGAAAATGTTGAACATTTTCAAAATTTGTCTTCAGAAAATGTCGAAAGTTTGGCAAATTGGTACTCGGAAAATGTGGAAAAATTTTCAAATTTGTACTATGAAAATGCTGAAAGTTGTGCAATTTTGCAAATGGACACTGAGCTAACCATGTAGAAGCATTAATTTTGGATTGTGACAACATCAATACATTGACTTTTCCAGACATTTTTAAGTTCCTGGACTTTTCTAGATTTTCCAGGTTCGGGAGACCCCTCTTTTCTATAGACTCAAATCAATTCAACTCAATACCCTACGATGGGCTAAAAAATGCAACATGGTAGGCGGGTCTCGCCCATTTCCAGGAGAATGCTCGTACGTCAGTTGCGATCGACTTATGCATTTTTATGCAATTTAACATGGACATGTTAAATTGAATTTGCAACAAATCTAAACTATTTTTAGGAAGATTATTCCATCGTCTAATGAAGGACTATTGAAGGATCAATAAAGGAGACCAGGCATGCAAAAAGAAGGACCAAAAGTAAGCATCTGTCTTAGCACGGAGCTGAAATACATGGCGTTTTCAACGTCAATGAACAAGTCGCATGTTAAATATCTGTTAAAATTGCACGTAGATTTTATGGACACCCTTGACACCGTAATTTTTTGCCCACAGAAAAGTTTTACAAAATACCAAAATTTGAAGGGTTGCCACACATTTATAACGACTCGTAATGAGAAAAGAGAACTCGAGAAAATAAAACAATTTCAAAATCGTGAAATTTAATACTTTTAATGTAATGATGGTGAGATTTTTTCACCGAAATAAAATGACAGGCATTCGTTATTTTCTCTTCGCTTGTTCAGAAATCATAGATTCTAATGAACTTTTGAGATCATTGATGAGAGGCAGTAAACAGTTCTCTTTATTTAGCGCAAAATGCCTCAGCCTGTTGACTGTTTCCAGAGCCTCGTCATGAGTCATCTCGCTTCCTGGAAGCGCCGCTTTATCGTCTTCGGGATATTGCAGTTCTTCATCTCCCATTTCTATGTTCAAACTTAACAGTTCTTCGGGAGATGCATTTCTCTCCGAAATCACTTCATTCGTAATCTGATCTTCCAGATCTTCCTCGGACGGACTTTCGGCAGTGCAGAATTTATCGAAACTGATGTACTCATCCACCGTCATCAAGTCCGTTGTCAAAGGAATAGCTTTCATGAGAGAACCGAGCTCGTTGAGCAATTGCTCGGCACGCCCGGAAGGTTGTATGTAGTGGGGTAACGTGAAGCCAGCATCGTCGAAACTTTTAGTTATCGTGTCATTATTAACAGCTTCCCAGGCCTTGGGAATCCAGGACAGTGCATCGGAAACATTCACGGAAGACAGGAAGTCACTGCCTTTCTGGGGAAGACTGAAAAGAGAAATAGCATTCTTTAAAACCATTCTTGAAAATCATTTCCTAGCAAATTTCAGTTAACGCAGGAGTTTCGATCGTAAATGAATAATTTTAATTGCCACTTCAACCAATCCGCGATTACTAATTTCCATCTTTTCTCATTTACGATGAGATAAAAATTGCTTTCATTGCCAGATTATTCCCGCAGTTATCCACGTCAATTTTTCAAATTAAGAAATGCACGTCGTCAGTTACCTAATAATCTGTCCTTCTGATGCGCTTTCAAAAAATTGCTCCAGAAAGCATTTCCTGTAGAATGCTTTGAAGAAATGCAACACTCCCAAATCTATCGGATGACAATTTGTGGCAGTGTTTAAAGGAAAGAAGTTGACGGTGATGTGAGAGAATTCGGGGATGTCGATTAATAGATAGTCGAAAAACATCATTATCCGCCGGGATTTCTGCTGAAGCTGAGCATTCAGGTTTTCCAGAAAAGATATTAGAATTTCGGGGTTTATATTTGCATCTGAAGTAGTCTTCCACGTGACTCCCAGTTCCGACGCCGTGTTGACTAATTTGTGATTTGGCGATCCGATAACCCAAGGGGCGAGTTTCTCGCCGAAGGCGCTACAGCAAAGCATGACGGTCAGTCTCTCATCGAGCATTTCGGTGGAATCTTCGCTGCAACTCATGACTGATTTCTGCGGCAAAGCGCGGTAATACAACGTAGACACTTTATGACTAAAGACGTTTTCTAGACAGAAATCGCTGGTTAAATGAGGAATCTTGGATTTCCAGTCAAAATTTGCCATGAAGCTTAGTTCCGGGCTCTTGCCCAATTGTTGTTGAATATTGTAGGATTTCTTGAAACTGTCCAGCCATCCGTTGGAGGCTTTGAAACTGGGGATTCCGAGTCTGTTAGCGAATTTCAGGGCTTTTTCTTGCAGGCGAGGGCCAGTTACGGCCAGCTGCTGAAAGCGGGCCACCACGTACCACTTCCAAGTGCACAAATTGACTTCGTGGAATTTGGAATGACGGATACGTCGACGATTACTGCCAACGTTTAAGGAATAATGCTGAAATAAAGAATGGAGGCAAGTTTTCTTCGCGTAAAATCTAGTTTGCAGTTCAAGAATCATGATCGGGTTAAAAGCGCACCTTGAGATACTCCTCTTTTCTTTTTAGGATTCCCAGAGCTGCCGTCCTTCCGATGTTAAATTTCTTGGCAATTCCTCGAATGCTCATCCCACCAGCAGCTGCCTCGTAAAATTTGATGAACTCTATTTTATCCGCGAGTGTCAGTTCCCTTCTTTGTATTACTCTGGGGTTGGGGTGGGTTGGTAACATTTGCTGGGCCAGCATCATTAGGCTCCCTGCAATTTTAGTTCAAAATTGATGGAATTATGCACGCGTTTGAAACATTGATCCTTTTATTAGTATGCCAAGTATAGCCAGTCAATATTCTGTATGTTAAATGATGTCCAGGGTTCAAAACTAAGATTTTCATAAACAGAACCAGTACTTTTGGTACAAATCAATGGCAAGCACTCCTAGCTGTCATTATCAGAATCCAAAGATCATGACTTAGATATAATAATTTAGCTCAGAACTACCATTTTCGTTCCCCAAAGCTGTCTCACTGTCCAAGTCAATCATGTCCATTTGATCCATCATGTAGGATCTCAAACTTTCTATTTACTCGACCACAAATCAATAATAACGATAACACAGCTGTAAAATATTTTTCATAATCGTCTGCAAAATTGTGCAGCCGGTGAATTGCGCCATCTGATGTTCGAATTCCTAAATTTTTTGAAAATTAATGGTATTTTTTTTCGGAAACAATGTTCTTTTTAAAGATTTTTCAACGACATCCCCAAGAATTCAATAATATTTTTTAAATCGAAAAATACATGCACAATTTTACATAATTGTCATATTATTTATAGATTGAAACTTATTGTAGGTGGCTCTGCAAACGTTTTCAAAAAAGGCGGGGTGTTCGAAAGTACAGTAATGCGAATGTTGTATGTCAGAAATAAATTTCGGGACGTTAGAAAATAAAGACCTATTAATGTTAAATAAATTTATTATAGAGGTAATAGTAATTAGAAGCGTACAGAACGGTCGTTTCAATGAGAAAATTTCCAAAAGTGACTCAAAAAACCCGCAATTTATGGTTGTCCCCGAGCGTTTCCTGCTCTGAAGCGCCGTAATTCAATCGATGACGAACAGACGATTCTCGATCAATGTCAGATTGTCAGGTCGATTTTAAACTGATAAAACTCGTGTAATTTCACACTCAAATGTAAGTATTTGCACGCAAATTTAAGGTTTTTATTGCAGTAAAATATCCATACAGTGTTCTATTAGTAACTATCTCATAATATGCTACATTTGCCTCGCCAATTTTGCATGTACACGACCATTCCATGTAATGGCGCCATTTTATATTTCAGAACAATGCGGTTACTTCAAAATTGTGAAGTGGAAAGAATCAGCATGGTTACGTAGTTTGGCATATTCTTTGGAATTACACCCGTGAAGAATTAAAAAAAAATGTCAGAAGGTACGTTACATTTTTTTACGCAAAACTGCGTAATAGGCCTACTATTGTTTAGCGCTGTTTGGAGTGCATACATGCATCTAATTGATTCTTCACAAATTGTATAATAATGCGTCGATGTAGTCTCATAACGTTTCGGAATATGCCATTTCAGCGAAGTGCAGCTGTGATCAAATATTGGGTATCTTAATTTAGGATGACGAGTTTGTCATAAAATCCAGTTGTCACTATTCTCAAATGCAATGCTATTTTTATAAATGGTGTTTTCCAGGACAAACTCGAAACATAGCCCACTAAAGCCAGTTATTGTTTAGTGTTTATCCTGTTAATGCTTTTCATCAGTGCCTCAGTGTTTCATCATTGACAATTAGATTAATTTTGAAATAACATTTATGATGATTATATTATTGAAGTGTACCGTTATGACCCTCAAAAGTTTTTTAGGATGCCTAGGTTTTATACAAAATTCCCCATGATTGTTAAATGAACTTTCGCGAAGTTCAGATTTGTACGAACGATAATAGTTAAGCCTCTCAATTCACTCACAAGCTTATTTCTATTTCAGATATGGCGTTGAACGAGTCGGTGAGCGGCGTTTCGCGGTCCGGGCGCGTACGTAAGAAGTCGGCCAAATTGATGGAAATGGAGGATTTAAATAGCCCGTTTTATGATTCTGAATTTGTGGGTGATGGACTGAAGAATCGTAAGAAAGCTCCTCAAAGCAAAGTAATGTCACCCACATCCACCGGCGGTGGTTTGGCTCAGTCATCACCTTTTGGTATAAGTACTATGCCGATGGAAATCAAGCCTCCCTCTTTCGCACCTACGAAGCGCAAGCCAGCTTCTCAGCTTTCTCCACCTTTTCGTGGTCTTCCGCAAGCGCAGACTGTCACCATACCGCAAATAAGAAAGCAGGCAAGCCCTCCGCCATCTATTCATAAAGGGGAACGAGTGATCACGATAAAGCAGATTGCTCCACCTACACCCTCTTTCGAAGCCCTCTCCGGCAGTGCTTATCTCATGGGTGACGACATTCATTTCATTACTGGGGAGCCTGTTGATTCATGTGCGGAAGACAACAATATGGACGATCAACTGTCGCCCCTCAAAATTGATGTCAGCAGCAATGATGAGCATAGCGTCGCGCTTCAAGAAGACGGGCTGAAAATGAAGTTCATTCTTTCTCCAAAAGCATCAAAAGTTGAAATGCCTGGTAGGTGTGACTAATGTAGATGGACCAAGTTTTACAACTTCTCAAATGGATAAGATTTTTTTTACATTGATTATGAAGCCCTCTAAATATTTTCTACAATGTTGGATTTTGTTAACTGAAGATATTTCATATGTTCAAAAATGTTTGATATTCCCATTTATCTCTTAAAACTCAAGTCAAAATTAAAGCATAATGGAAGTACATGGAATTTGCGGCTCATTTTTTCATGTTTGGATTTTTGAATTATTCATACATTCATTTATGTTTGGAAAATTAACACTCCAATAATTCATGTATTTTACAAAACACAGCTGTTTACTATTTGTTCATTTACTCTTTCGCTGTTTAATTTAGGTAAAGGTAAGAGGAAAAGCACATCCGCCAAATCTGTGGCATTCAAGAAAATACCGAGCAGAACTCCACCCAAGTCCAAGAAGAAAAAGTCGCTTTCACAAAGTATGGACTCTTCTGACATGTCATCATTGGATATGTTGTCCTCTGAGGGAATGCTTCAAATGGACGACAGTGATGATATATCATCATCCAATTCTAGCGATGAAGACGAGCTTGCTGGAGACTCAAAATTAATTATCGCAGAACCTTTGGCAAAGAAAATGCAGATCAAATCTAAAAAAAAAGGTTTAAAAAACCTACATTCTGGCAACGGCAAGTTTGGCACTTCCAGATCCAAAAAGAAATCACGTAAGTTTACCGTTATGAGGCGTAGTTAAGATTAACTTGGGATTCTTTTGTAAAACATTTCACGTACTTGAGGGCTTTTTGAATGAGGTTTATTCCTCTCTATCGTAGCACCGAAAAAATCCCTCAATGATTCTGGATCTCAAGATAGCGAGGACAATGCTATGAACGACCAAACTGGTCAGCAACATTCAGTTTACTTGAAGGAAAAAAATTCCTCGAAAAAGAAATCTGTCAAGAAATTGGCAAAAAAAAAAGAGAAAGGTGAAAAGGTAAAGTCGCCTATGCGGAATTTCTCGTGGTTTTCTTGTGATAAATGTAATTTATGAGCAGGTTATATGCATTTTAATAGAAACAACGTCCTATCTCTGCATACATGCTCTGGTGCAAAGAGTACCGAAAGGTTATCGTCAGAGAAAATCCAGGAATAGGTACGACCGTGAAATTTAGTCATTTGGTAATGTAGCATTTTATAAAATTAAGCCTCTCTTCATTTCTCCCCGTAAGATTTTGCATCCATAAGTCGTCGGCTAGGGGAAATTTGGAAGTCGATTAGTGACAAAGAAAAACTGGTAAGCGCCATCTTGTCCTTCTCAAAAGTAATTTTCACAGGAATTTCTAAAAAAACGCAATTTTTACCGGAGATATGGAGCGTACACTTTTATCGGACGATTTTATCATACACGACTACATTTTTCATGCTATGAAGAATGCCTGTAGATATGGGAAATATAACTGCATGATTATTAAGTTCCTGAAATTCCTTTCATATTTCCGATCCTACTTGAAGAATTGGCGCCGAAAAGCTAAAATTTTGGAAAACAAAACGACCGGGCTAATATCTACTGGTACGAACGTCGCAGAGACAGAAAAACCTAAGGCTGTGAGCAAACCATCGAGCTCCAAAACAGATGATGCGAACAATGCACGAGACGTCCATCGACCAGTAGGAACAACGCCGCTGGACGTGGCTGCCCATTTGAAATTGCTCGGCGAATCCCTCAGCATTATCGGACAACGACTGACCGAACATGAGGTAGGCTAGCTTTAGAATCACTTGCTAGTACATCAAGAACCAAGTTGTTTTCAAGGAAACGATCAAGTCATTTTAACGTTTTTAATATTGCGGGAAGAGAGCATTTAGGGCCCTCTTCTAAGTCATGTAATGAAGCTAAACGGATAACGAGTGTTCAAGTTCCTTAGTTTTATTATAGAAGCGGCACAAATTATTTCTGCAGTCTGTTTTCTGATATAATTATGGTTAAGCTAGTTTCAATTTAGTTTCATTTTTCCTAGCATGTAAAGTCTTGGCCAGAATGTTTCGCGAGCTCTTTATTAATTCGTTTTTCCATCGTTTAGGGCCAAATCGCCGTGTCCGGCAGCCTTTCTGTACTTTTGGATTCCACTTTGTGCGCTCTCGGACCGTTGATGTGTCTGACGTCAGAAGTGGATCAGCTAAATGGTAGCCCGAAGGAGACGCAGGAAAGCATTTTGGACAACATCGCGTACATCATGCCTGGCCTTTGAGAATTGAAGGTAGGACCACCCTTGATTACTATTAACATATTATTGAATAGGACGCGTTGTCCGATGGAGATTTCGTTTAAAAAATCAAACAACTGGATTTATAGATGACAGAATCGTGTGGAATTAACTATATCAAAATTTTGGCTATAAAAATAGAAGCGAAGGGTGTGGGAACACAAATAATTTGATGTTTCCACGTAAAGTGTTGACGGTGTTTCTTCTCATCGAAAAATAGGCGATAACAAATTTAAAACAGAATTTGACAAGAATTATTTTATTCGGACTAAGTGGTTGGCAGTTTAGTTTGTGAGGTTTTGGAAATGCTTCGATGTAACTGGCTCTTGATAATTATGCCTCTATCTTTTCCAATGTACCCTTTGTTGCATTTAATATAACCAAGTCACCTAAAGGATGGAAGCGTTAAAGTCAAATAAGATATTTGTATATGAGACGTGGGATTTTCATTTTAAATTTACCAGATTTAAACATCTTCGTCGCTCCCACTGCTCCGACTAGGCACGGTATGCCGTATTCTCTAGCAACCACCGCTCCTAAATTCATCACAAACAAACGCTGCTCTAAATGGTGTACCCGTTTAAGATGCAGATCATAAAATTATTTCTTCAAACGGTTACTTGCCGTGCGATATCAATCCCCCGATTTCGGTAACAACGCCCGACAGTAATGGAAAATATGGAGTCCAGACAATGTCCGTGCTGAAAGTAATGAGGATATCGCCAGCCTGCAGGTTTAAACCGAAGGAAAGTCATTAAAATTCCACGAGAAAATCACATTTATGCGTAGATTTCTAGACAAAATCTAAATTTGTAAATTGCAGATGGGAAACTTACCTCGATTTGATCGATGTCATCAATGTGCTGAATTACCCTGGCAGGTCCTTTCGCGGTGCCTTGGCAGACTGGATATGCTAAAATTTAACACGATCAATTTTAGTTCATTTTGCGGATATAAGGAGTACATGTTTTACAATTTTTAAATTTAATTTTTTTGTTGATACCTGCGATTTTTGTAGAAGTTGCGTGCTCGTTTTCACGAACATCAGCATTCTCTTCTTCAATCTGGATTTTAATTAGATTGAAAATAACAAAATATTTCAATTAAGAACTAAGTTTAGTTTTTGCTCTATTTAGCATCTGAGAAATGTTACGAACTGCTTTCGGCTCCCCGTTAAGAAAGTCTCGGTAATGCAACGAATCCATCGCTTTGAAAAGGCGCTGACGCTGAGCAGCTCTACAAAAATTGAAAATTATAAAAATGAATTTGGATTTGTTTAGATAAACCGTCGAGGCTAATTCTCCGTTGAAATTATTCTCGATTTTCCTTCGATATTTACCTATTTATTATGCGTGCTGATCTATGCGTAATAATGCGGCCTAGTTCATCGTGTGTGAGGAAAAATAAGAATCTCGGATCCGGAATCCTACCCTCATTCGTAAGCATTTCTCCCAGTTTTAGATACGCAAATCGTAGGCAGTAGCCTATTTTTATCATCATCGTCTGGAAGTCAGGAATTATTCGGGTTTTAAATAAAGTGGGATATTAAAATCCATTTAAACTTGAAAAGAAATCTTCGCGGAGCTTACCTTGGTTGTTTCCCTGCCTGGAATTGCTTGCCGACATCTTGGCAGAATAAATGAGAGGAATCTCCTAAAACGCGGATTTAAAAAGGCATTACATCGATGTTAAAATGTTTCGATTACTTTTCATCGATTGAGCAATCTGTATTCGAAGTTGCTATCGCGGGATTTATTATTGGGTTACCTTTTCATGGGGGTCAATGGTGTCTTGATTTTTTTCAAAACCTCTTCTACAGAAAGGCTTCCTTCATCCGATTTAGCTTCGTTGGGTGCAGATACCATTGTCTGAATCGAGGATATTTCATTAATTATTAACCATGGCCCAAACCTAGCACTAGTTATTTTTAGTTATCATTAGAAAATTATTACCTGTAGCACTTTGATAAGTTTCAGCGGTTCCATGTCCCAAGATATTGCATTCAACTCGTACTACACAAAGAGCAACAATGCGCAGGATTTAATTAAATTTTAACGCAGGATTAAGATTCTCGGTAATATCGAATGTTACCTCCTTGTGACCGCGATGCCCGTGACGCTGAAGAAATCTTTGAAATTGACGGCAAGCTTTGGTCGTTCCTTCTTTTAACCATTTTAGAGCCACCTATTTTATCAAATGAAAAAAAAATCAGTTATTGATTAAGATTTAATTCATGCAGAAATCAGAAATGCATCATTTTTCATTTGATCACTCGGTTGGTAAAATGCCTGTTATATAATTATTGTTCCAGTAAGCGTTTTCTAAAAGTCATTGCTGGTAGCATTGACTTAGTCAAGATAGTTTCCAGTAATGTGATCCAAAATATGATAAAGATAGTTGGCACAATTGAATTTGGTAATAACGCGTAAGTGAAATGTAGCATTACCTCTTGACTCATGGAGGAAAATTCTTCTTGGCTCTTCTCTTTTTTAATGGCAGCTCCTAGTTCCTGTAAATATTTGTTATCATGAATACTAGTTTTGTCCGATCGTTACATAGGGTTCGTGCAATTGACCATTTCTGGGATTTTGGTGCAACCAATTTCTTCGAGTGATTTTGTAATCGTTCACAACTTTAATAACGACCCCTTAATGTTGGTGGGTTCCCCGACAATGTTGGGAATTTCTCGAATAAATTTTCTAGCGTGACTCATTGTCGACTAAAATTGTCACGGCTAACTAAATTAATCGTGAATAATTTAGTAGAATAAAATGTTCAATGATGACTAAAATGACTAATTGATGACTAAATAGCCTCGGAGCGAGAGCGAGACTATTTTTTTCAATTTTGGAGTTTTGCAAATTTTTGACAATTTGGCAGATTTATCGACAATATTGCTAATTTTCAAATGTTTTGCGAATTTTTCTCAGTTTGACAGTTTTTTTCGACATTTTGGCTAATTTTCGACAATTTTGCAAATTTGAGACATTTGGCAAAAATTTCCGACAATCGCCAAACTGAAAAATTCCGAACATTTTCGAAAAATGTGCAAAATTGTCGAAAATTTGCAAATTTATGGAAAATTTACAAAATTGGCGAATATTTATGCATATATACGAAGTTAGACAGTTAGTCGTTGCATATACGGCAACTGACTAACGAATATTAATATCATTAGTCTAGAATATGACTAATCAATCATCAATCGGAATACACATGATCGCTCGTCTCAATTGATCATGATCAATCGACTAAAACATGCCCATCAGTGTTCCCCGATGACGTACTTTCAAAGATAAAGGAACATCTCCGCTGATGGCGCCGTTACTCGTTCCGATCAGCATAGCAAAATCGTTGTAATGATCCATCGTAAAATCTGCAAAATTATGCATTATGTATAAATGGTAAATTAATGTATACATGTACATTCAACAGGGAAACTTAAATGAGTTGAAATTTACCACCCGAATCTCCTGACAAAGTAGTTATGGTGAACAAGTTCCATAGCATGGATGCTGTGCTCACCCTGATGTGGGCGAAAAATATCTACAAAATAATCCCAGGATTATTTATGCGGATGTTAATACGACACTTTCAATATTTAAAATTGAGAAATACCTCGTGAGCATCGAATAAGCAATCTTCGATTTTGTGATAAAGTTGTTTAGGATTCTGGTATCCTTCCAAGGGTATGGTGTAATTGCCGAATGTTTTAACGGCATCGTCTAACACACCTTTTCCCAACAGCAAATCCTTTAAAATCAGAAAAATAATCATTCAGGGCTGTTTTAGTTAGCATCGGTAGTAATGGGAAATATGAATTAATAAGCTGGGTCCCTTGCGTTTTAATTTTACGGGAATTGCCGGGAACCCTAGATCTTGTAATATTTCTCACTACTTTTAAAAGTGATTCCTGTGGTAATTATGACAAATCTGATGAAATAAAATAAGTCGGATGTTTTAGAAACTAGAAATTGGTTTTGAAGTATGAATCTATGACAACAAAAGTGAAATAAAATTGAGTTAAATATATTAAATCCCTTAAAAAATACAGAAAATTAGGAAGAATTTTTTTGTTTATCATAACTTTTCTTGGATGGTTTTCCTAGTTCATGGACAATTCTTCTTTATGATTATAACATTTAAGTGAAATCTACTTTTGTAACACGTAGATCATTAATTTGCGCAACATCGAATCTAATTTTGACCGAGTTTGTTTTACAGAAAAAGTTTTATCCAGTAGCGTGCAATCTATCTAGTAACCAGTAATCTTGTATAGTATCTAATAATCTTGTCCAGTAACCTTAACTAGAGATCGATAAGTAGCCTTAAGAGCTGTCCAAGCTTTGGGCAATGGAAATCTTTTCAGAGCCATCTCGTGGACATCGGTGTCATCGTAGATGCGCCCGTATAGCCCCAGTTGAGTTGCTCGAGAAAATGGACTGGGTTTTTCAGTCAGACCAAACAACTTTTGCTAAAGAAATATAAAGTAGAGATGTTTTCGAGGGACGAGAGGTAGTCGTAGATAACTTAAAACAGTTTTTACTTACGCGAATGCGGTCCGATATAAATTGATTGCAATACGTAAGCATTCCAAATGTGTTAGCCTGCAATGGGTTGTACCAATATCTATCCACAGCATGTTTCACAAGTTGCTTTAGAATGGAAAATTTCAACTTTTAAATTTAATCAAATTTCATTAAACTGGTAGAAATTCAAGATGTAATAATGCTAAAAAGCACCCAAAGAACTTTTTAGGTAATTTTGAGACCAACAATTTTCAGAATTTTTTCGAAATTTTTACGAAATGTCCATTTTGCCGTGTGTTTTCTGGGCGCTTTTTATAGTCTAGGATTTCGTTCCAGTTTTCACTGGATTAGTAAACTCCACATTTACTAACAAAATCGCAAATCGCCCACATCCTCTTCAGAGTCGTAATTGTGAGAGGTGAAAGAGCTCCTGGCATTACTTCCCTATACAGAAATAAAAGAGATTTCAGCAAAAAAAAATAAGCAAAAAAAAAAAAATGGGATTTACTTACCCCACGTTCATTCTGGTAAATCTTTCGTTGTCAGTGATTCTCGCAGTATCAAATTCGTGAAATATTTCGTACTGAGTCGGTTGCGTAGCCGTTGTTACTGGGCGACACTTTACAGAAAATGTTGTAATATTTTAATTCCGCAACGCCATCGGTTGTCTAAATTCTGACTCAAGTCCGTGCTAAAGACTCTTTACCTGTAGCAAAAATATCTTTCCGTTTTGAACTGCCCATTCAATGTCCCTCGGATCACCATAGCTTCTTTCCAAAAATACAGCGATACGTCCCAATTTCAAAGCCGTGTCTTCTGACAAAGAGCACTTTGCGGCTTCGTTTTCATCTGTTTGCTGCTCTTCCGTGCCTGCTCCATCGCCTGGGAATGACAGAATTTGAAAGTACTACTGGTTGAGTATCCCTTATCAAAAGCGCTCGCGATCCGCTTTTCAGAATTCGGATATTTAAGGATTTTATGATGTTTGCATATACATAATAAAATATTCTTGGGATGAGACCCGAGTCTTAAACACGAAATCCATTTATGCTTCATACAGGGTTCTCCCAGACTTGGAAAACCTAGAAAAGTCAGGGAACTTGAAAATGTCAGGAAAAGTTAGGGAAGAATGGCTGATATTGAAAAAGTCATAAAAATTCAAGGTATTAATGTTGTCACAATCTAAAATTAATGTTTACACGTGGATAGCTCAGGGTACATCTGCAAAATTGTAAAAAAATTCCCCCAATTTCAGAGGATAAATTTGCGATATTTCCGACAGTTTCCGAGGACATGTTTGCAAAGTTTTTAACTAATCTATTCCGATGATAAATTTGCAACATTTCTAGCAGTTTCCGAGGACAAATTTTCAAAATATTCTACATTTATACAAATCTGTCAAGCTTTTAAATAATTTTCATGCTAGTTTTGAAAAATAAACATTTTCTTTGTTAATTTTGATTTTTTTTAAATTGTCTTTAATTAATTTTGCAAAATTGTGGATAATCAATGTCAATTTTGATATTGTCATTGGTCAAGGGAAATTTGTTTAAAATCCTGGAAAAATCAGGGAAGTGGAAAGTTCCTGGGGGAACCCTGTCAAAGGATAGGGCCTACTCAACCTGTACCATATTTCAATTCGTAAAAGTGCAATGGCGTACTTTTTAGGGTGATTTTCAACGTTTTCTTCCCAATTTGCTTTTCCGAAATTGCTATTTTGTCATCCCAACTTCTGCGAAGGGTTATCGTGTCCGGATCGGAGATTGCCGATACCACGGTCTGGAATTTTATGATTAAATTAGCTGTATTCATAAATTGTTTTCTGGAAACTGCCATCAGATTCTTACCTCGCCAAGTCCGTAGTTGGCAGTAATGGTGACGTATCCGTAAGCCCCGGTTACTGGATCTCCGGTAAATATTACGCCGGACGTTTCGCTCGGCACCATTTGTTGGAGGACGACTCCCATGCCGGGGTTTAGTAATTGACCATTTTGCCTGAAAATATCGATCGTTGGTTTTGAAATATTTAAAATTCACGGTATTTCACTATTTGTTCTAGAAATTGGAAATTTGTTCAAAATGTACCTTTTATATTCGATGGCTCGAAAAGCAAACTGCGAAGCCCAGCATTTCAAAATTGCTTCGCAAATCTGAAAATTACAATATTTCTTTAACTCAGGAAGAACTTTACACGAGAAATTGCTAATCTCGATCATTTTCGTACCTGTTCCTGACCGATCACTCCCAAAATGGTTTCATTTTGCCCAGCAGCAGATATCTCCGAACCATCCTCGCCTATATCGTAATTTAGGATTTTATAACATCAGTCGAATAAGTATTATTCGGGGATTAAAAATAGTCGTGCATTACCCACTGCGGAAGAACGGATAGCAAATTTGGTATCCTCCAAACGGTCATTGAACATTAAACTTAATTGCTCCCTAATTGCGGTCTGGCATTCCGAAGGAATTTTTGAAGTTTCTATTTCACGTACGACTCTGCAGAAAATTTGGGAAATGTAATGAAAAATACATTTTTTTTCTAATTTGTAGATTTAGTTTTAATTACTTACTTTTCGCACTGAGATTTCAGACATCCGTTTTCTTTTCTCCTAGGGACAAATTAAGTTATTTCAATTTAATGGCCAATTTCTTAATTTCAGATAAATCTACGAAATGATATATGGGGTTGAAACTAGACTTACCACGCAATGTTTTCCAAACTAGTTATGGACTTTTCAATATCGGGATTCGCCCTTAAATATGCCGAAAATGCAGTTTTTGTCAGACATGCTCCTGGTGGTATTTCAAACTGTATTTAAGATGATGAATATGTTAAAAAAACATGAAATCAAAAACCAAGCAGTGGAAATATCGCAAATACATTTAAAAATAGGAATGACTCTGAATTGATAAGAATTGATGAATTAGTTTCTTAGTTGGGAAATTATGAAGTGTGATAGTGCAGCAGGGTTCCCCCAGACCTGGAAAACCTGAAAAAGTCAGGGGAAATTCAGGGAAGAATGGCTTATTTTGAAAAAGTCAGGGAAATTCAATGCAGTCGTGTAGATCCAAATATCGTGAAAATATCGTGGTTAGCTCAGGGCCCATTTTCTGAGTACAAATTTGCAAAATTTTCCATGTTTTCCGTGTAGAAATTTGCAAAATTCTTTAGGTGGAATATTTTGCAAATTTGAACTCGGAAAACCTAAAGAATTAGAATAAGAAAATTGTCGTTAGTCAATTTTGAAAAATATTTTCCAGTGTCGATTTTGCAAAATATGTCAATTTTTCACTTTGACATTGGTCAGGGAAATGTTTTTAAAACCTGCAAAAGTGAGGGAAATTGAAAATGAAATTTCTGGGGGAACCCTGTGGATTACAATTTTGTACAAGTTACGCGCATTTTTAGGAGAAATCTACTATGTCCAAAATGTCCAAAATTTGATTTTGGAAATGGCAGAAAATCTCATTGGAAACTGAATTGTTTCTGGCATACCTTCTCTGGAGAGTTTTCAATGGACATCATCAAGGCCAAAGAAGCCCCCTTTCCTCCCACCAAATTGCTATTTCTGCAGGCTGGATCTTCCAACTTAACAACGAGTCGATCGCTGCAGTTAACCACATCTGAAATATATATATTTGTTTTCAACAAATGACAGGGATCGCAGTTTGAGATGGCTGATAAAAATATGTAATTTGAAAGCCGAAATGTACCGAGCTCCTTCAACAATGGCAGTGACTTCTGTCTCGGCAGATCTCCCGGACATTTTCCCTCGTAAGGTCTTGAATATTCAATAAATCCAACACACTTGTCTCCGTTGAAATTGCCGCTGACGATTTTGCTCGTTGTTTCCACTTCCCAGTTATTTCCACCAAAAACTCGATATCCGTGTTTTCCCGCCTTGATTTCAAACGTATTGCTTTCATTTTCTGAAATCCAAATTAGTCCCGTGCATTAATTATGCTTTGAGAAATTCTTTACCTCTCTCATTTTCAACGTTTCGTCCACTTACTCGCCACGAATGTGCACTTAAACTCTTCCGGATATTCATCTTTCGAAAAAACTTTCGCCAAATTGAGATCGATCTTTGAAATTGAGTCGATGCCGAAGTTGGATGCTTTTACGAGGTAGCCATGCGTTACACTGAATCAAATACAAGGAATGTTCATTAAGTTCCAGCAATTTTTTTTTTAAACTGCTGTATGGATTTTAATGAAATGTGTTGGAAAAACTCTTCCATCATTCTTGAACATATTTTAACATTTAAAGATTCGTTTAAAAAACTACAGGGGCTTAAAATTGGAAAGCAAAAATGGAGTCCGAGGAGATAGTGGCTCAGCAGCGTTTTTTTTAACTTTTGAAGGCATTTGAGGAGCAGAATTGCGTGACGCGTTTAAGGTCCTAGTAATGTCCGAACTTTCGGTCTAGGAAAGGATTGGTCAGTTGAGAAATAGACGTTGGAAGTGCGAAAAATGGTGCGAGAAGTGGACGTTGAGTGTCTCGAACAAATGCCGAAGGCTTAAACGTTTTTTGAGAGGCATACACTCGCTACCAAAAATGCACCGAATAAAATGGAGATTTTTTTGAATAATAGATGACGTTTACGTGGATTTCCCTACCAAATTTCATTAAAATCCATACAGCCGTTTTATTAAACATGATTGCGGTAAATTAATAAACACCCCTCATAACATTTTCAACGAAATAATATTTTAATTGTTGAATAAATTCATAGGTTGTACCGCATTTGGAAGAAAACAATCTTAAAACAGGTTACCCCCAGAAATGGAAAACCTGGAGAAGTCAGGGAAGAATGGCTTATTTTGAAAGTCGGAAAAATTCAACGTAGTCATATTGTTGAGATTTAAAAAATAATGATTCTAAATGGTTAGCTCAGTGCCCATTTTCCGAGTAGAAATTTGCCAATTTTCAACGTTTCCCGAGTACAAATTTGCAAAACTTTCTACATTTTTCGAGTACAAATTTGCAAAATTTTCCACGTTTTCAGAGTATAGAAAATTGCAACATTTTCCACGTTTTCAGAGTACTGCAAATTTACAAAACTTTCTACACTTTCGGAATACAGCATGCATTGTTTTAAATTTTTTTTATGTTAATTTTCAAAATTGTCATTAGTGAATTTTGCAAAATATTTTCCTTAGTCGATTTTGAAAAAAATATGTCAATTTTTGACATTGTCATTGGTCAGGGAATATTTGTTAAGACCTGGAAAAGTCAGGAAAAAGTCAGGGAAGTTGAAAATAAAATTTCTGGGGGAACCCTGTAAAAATGAAACACTTACTCCTTCAGGCCCATGTAATTGTCGTGTGCTTGTAATGAAAGAACTGACCCATCCTGTAAGTTTAAAAATGTGTTAAATAGTTTTTTTCAAAAAAAACTTAAGTTTTATGTTGTGTTTTACTATGAGGACTGCGAGAATAAGATATTGACGATTACCTCGACGTGTAAATGAAGTCGAATTCTTTTGTTAATGTTTTTCCAGTTCAAGATACCTAAACGAGAGTACGAGTAAAATATCGGTTTGGTGCGAAGAATATTTTTTAAAGAATTTTAAAGATATTAATGTGAATTTTTTTACCGTGGGATCTGATTTTCGGACCCCACAGGTTTAATTGAGTTTCTTCGCTATTATCAATTTGTAACGTGCCCGTCATTTGTCCCCACTGTTCGTAAAGATCGTCAGGTGATCTGAAAAAATGAATTATAAATTATTCATTAAAATTATTCATTATTCATGTATATGAATTTAAATTGTGCGTAAGGTACTTACACTTTGAAGTGCTTGATGAAGGCTGTGCTGAGTTTCAGTTTCGAAATGGCCTCAGAAACCATATTTATTGAGAAATTCTGATTTAAAACAAAATGATGGTACGCGGGGTGCCAGCTGGAAAATTCAAAATTCGTGCCTTAATTTTCGAACCCTAAATTACTTTTATTAATACCGGGGTTCACCCAGGCCTGGAAAACCTGGAAGAATTAGGGAACTTGAAAATGGCCGGAAAAATCGGGGAAAATGACTTATTTTGAAAACGTCAGGAAAATTCGACGAATTGATGTTGTCACAATCCAAAATTAATGTTTCCACGTGGTTAGCTCAGGGTCCATTTGCAAAATTTTTAAAATGTTTCAAGTATAAATTTGCACAATTTTCACCAATTTCAGAGGATGGACAAATTATTTGCAAAATTCTCAACTTTTCAGAATACAAATTTTCGAAATTTTGTCTTGCTAATTTTGAAATATTTTCTAAAACTTTTCAAAATTGTGGATAACATTGGCATATATCAATTTTGACATTGTCGTTGACCAGGGAAATTTGTTTAAAAACCGGCCTGGAAAAGTCAAGGAAGTTTAATGAAATTTCTGGGGGTACCTTGTAATAGAATATACGGAGATTGATAGTACATGTATAAGCAAGAATGTTATCCCTATTTATTAATTGTAATAAATAAAACAGTTTTAAAAAATCCTGATTATCGGCACTCGAGAAAAATCAGGGAAACTTACATGAAAGTGAAACAAACTTTGACGAGTTCTTCATTCCCTTGAATCCAGTTATTGTGAATTCCTTTCCTTTATGCAAAAAAATGTATTTAACAAAATGTGCTCACTGTACGCTATCATTTTACTCGCAGGTCGTACTTACCTCAACAGTCCTCGAAACAAAATTCTCCAAGTCCTCAAAGGGTCCAAAACTTGCAGGACAAGCCCTCCTGCCGAAAATACCGTCCCTGCTGTACCAGTGTCCCTTATCCTGATGTCCGGATGAACGACGGACTGATATTCCTCACCAGATTTCAGTTTCAGGTAAATTCGTGTCTCTGCCACACGGTCTTGGCGTTGGACGAAACTAACGTTCAGGGCATTTCCGTTGTTGTCCACTCCCCAAAATTCAACGACATCGCCCGTCTGAAAAGTTATGAGAAAACTTTTCATTGCACATTTTTCTGCTGGTTGAGTATCCCTTATCCGAAATACTCGGGACCAGAAATGTTTCGGGGATGGGACCCGAGTCTATACACTAAATTCATTTATGTCTATATTGTTTATACCTTTTACACGTAGCCCGAAGGTAATTTTACACGATATTTTTAATAATGTTGCGCACGAAACGATGCTTGTGTTCATTAAATCATCAGAAAGCAAAAGTTTTCCTATCTCTGCTTAAGTTTCGGATTTCAGAGTATTTCGGTTTAGGAGTGCTCAGCATGTACCGTGAAAGCCCGTTAATTTGGTCCCGTTTAATTCGGGTCATGCAGCCATTTTATTCCATCAAAACAAACATTGAGAACGGATTTATTTCCTACGCTGCCCTTTATGAAAGAGTCGCTTAACCCGGTCGTTTCATCGCGTAATTCGATCATACTAATTTTCACGTTTGGACAAGGCGCATGCGTGCATCGAAGCAGCTGTTCAGATTTGGATTTCACCGCGTAAGTTGGAAAATTAAATTTCAGCCATGGCAGAAAACAGGCAACATCAAACACTAATTACAACTTTTTTTTTATAAATATAATTTTAAAAATATGTAAATACATACATGTACGTACGCATAAATGTATGTATTTTTAAAACATAAGAGCAAATTATTTTGATAAGGTCAATTTTTAGCGTGTTTTTTGACATTCATCGCCTATTTCGGTCAAAATCGCCGGAACCAACGAGATCGAATTAAGCGGCTTTCACTGTATTAACATTAATAATAATCGAATCTTGGTCTAAGAGACGAAACTCGAAAGCTTGTCATACGTCTTTCTGGAATAAAATTTTTCCCAAATAGTTAATTTACGACTCGTAGGTTTGATTTTTTTCGTTTGATGTTTTGTAACAGGGTTTCCCCAGACCTGGAAAAGTCAGGGAACTTGAAAATATTTGGAAAAGTCGGGGAAGAATGACTTTTTTTTGAAAAAGTCAGAGAAATTCAACGTAGTCAGGGCCCATTTGAAAACATTTTTACATTTTCTCAGTACAAATTTGCAGCAGTTTCCGAGGACAAATTTGCAAAATTCTCCACGTTTTTCGAGTACAAATTATCAAAATTTTCCACGTTTTTCGAGGACCAAATTTCAAAATTTCCCAAGTTGTCCGAGGACAAAATTTGCCAATTTCTCCACGTTTTCCAAGTTCAAATTTGCAAAACTTTCTTTTTCCGAAAGAAAACTTTTTTATTCATGCAAATTTATGTCAATTTATGACATCATCATTGGTCAGGGAAATTTCTTTAAAACCTGGAAAAGTCAGGGAAGTTGAAAATGAAATTTCTGGGGGAACCCTGTGTAAGTTCATTTGCAGATTTTTAGCTCGGTCATAGAGCCATAAACTTAGTAATTTCATTATTTTTGGAAACAGCAGCTTTGAATCGAGCAAACAAGCTTTCTTTATAGCTGATTTTCTCTGATAAATTAATGTAAGTTTACTTTACTGAGTTTACTTACGCAAGGTTTATCGTTGAATGGACGAGGTTTTTCGTAAAACCATTCTTCCGTGGTTGCTGTAATTCCTGCTTGACGGACATCTCTGACGTCGCCCGAGTAACGAAATAAGAGTTTTTGCTTTTTCTTCAGGCGCCACAAGTAAAGCTGAGCGAAAGCTTTTTTCACTGATCGAAAATATTCTGCGAAAAATTTCAAACGTATAAGTTACGAGCGTGTATCGCAAAAATTCATTAGTTCGAGTCCGGATTTCAAGTTTTGCATTGAACGTATTGAAAGTTCACGTTTTATACTATAGGGATTTGTGCAAAAACTGAAAAATCAGCCACTCCAGTGTAGCATTTAATTTTTTTTTCACTGGGAATGATAAGAATGTATTCATTCGGTGAAAACGTGAATATTATTTGTACAATTTATCCACAATTTCCCAAGGATTGCAGAAATAGGGTTCCCCCAGATCTGGAATACCTGGAAAAGACAGGGAACTTGAACATTTCTGGAAAAGTCAGGAAAGAATGAATTATTTTGAAGAAGTGAGGAAAATTCAACGTATTAATGTTGTCACAATCCCGGTTAGCTCGGGGCCCGTTTGCAAACTTTTAAAAAACGTTTCAATACAAATTTGCAAAATTTGCCACGTTTTCCGAGCACGAATTTGCTAAATTTTCCACGTTTTCCTAGCACCAGTTTGCAAAACTTGCAAACATCTTAATGTTATGAAATTTGTACCATGCCCATTATAACGATTTTGTTCATTCCATATCTATGAAATATCAAACAAACACGAATGTTCACGTAACAAAAATATTTTTTTGGCGTTTATCAAACATATTTTGTTGGACTGGGAGAAATCTAAGAAGTTCTAAAAAAAATTAATTTTCAAAACAGATAATATTTTCATTATCCAGTAAACAAGGTACCCCCAGTACTGGAAAACCTGGAAAAGTTAGAGAACAATTCGAGAAAAATGAAAATTTTGCAAATTTCTACTGGGAAAATTTGAAAGTTTGCAAATGGACCCTGCGCTTTTAAAGCTCACATTTTCAACGTTTTCCGAGGGCATCTTTACAAATTTTTCCACGTTTTCCCCGAGGGCAAATTTGGAACATTTTCCACGTTTTCCCAATTACAAATCTTGAACATTTTCAACTGTTTTCGAGTACAGATTTGTAAAATTTTCAACAGTTCCGTGGAGAAATTTTCAAAATTTCTAACAGATTTTGAAGACAAATTGGCAAAATTCTCAACCTTTTCTGAGTTACAAAACTTTTGTACTTTTGGAAATTTTGCGTTTTCCGAATACAAATTTGCAAAAATTTCCCTATTTTCAGAATACAAGATTTTTTAAGTTTCGGACGCCCGAATGGGGGGAGGGGGTTCTGATTGGCCGAACACAATGCGGGGTTAGGGGGAGTCCAATTTTTTTCAAATTTTGCGGACGTCCTGTTTGAATGACCCCTAATTAGATTTCCTTTCATTCAATTATCAGAAATGTTTATACATCGTATCGATAGATGGCAGTGTATGCGAGTACATTTGAAGAAAAGAGTGGTTCGAAGTGCGCAAATGCGTACCTCGAGTGTACTGTATATTTGAAGGGCGGAGGTTCGTGGTACACACTCCGTCCAATTTGGGACCAATCTGCAGTAGAGTGTAAGTACAGTAGGTTAAACCTTACCTGACGAAATGCCAAAATAAACGAAACAGGTGATTCCTCCGAGAGCGAGTAGAGAAAATATGAACATTTTTTTTTATGATGGGAAGTCGAGCGGCGAAAATCGATTATTCAACAGGCGTCTGCTTTTCTACGTTCTGCGATGTACGTGTACGTGTAAAGCGAGCTTCCTGTTGCCTCGTCTGCTGCCGGCCTGCTATTGCCTACTCATTGTGCAATTCGGCGAGGAGGGCTCCAACAATTCACCCAACGCCTCGATTTTCTGTCGCACTCCAAACGTTGGCACTAACCCAAATAGATTAAATAAAACTCAAAGTGCACTACATGGATTTCTTCACGTATTGAGTTTGAAGAGTAAAATGCATGTATAAGCCTAGGTGGCTTATGCCAATTTGAGGGGGGTTTACATGACTTTAGTGTGGGGCCATTAACAAGGGTACCCCCAGACCTGAAAAAGTCTGGGAACTTGAAAATGTCAGGGAAAAATGATTTATTATGAAAAAGTCAGGGAAATTCAACGTATTAATGTTGTCACAATCTAAAATTAATGTTTCCATGTGGTTAGCTCAGTGCCCATTTGATTATTTTTTTAAATTTCCCAGTACAAATTTGAAAAAAAACGAGAACACGAGAAGGAACAAGTTTCCGAGGACAATTTTGCAAAATCGTGAACGTTTTCCCGAGTACAAATTTGCAAAATTTTCCACGTTTTCTGAGTACAATTTTTCCGCGTTTTCCGATTTATAATCGGAAAATATTCGGCGATTTATATTGGCAAAATTTTCGGCGATTTATGTTGGCAAAATTTTCAAGCTTATCGTAATACAAATTTTCAAGACTTTTTGCAAAACTTTACCCATTTCTTGCTGACAAATTTTCAAAATTTTTCTCATGCTAATTTTGTGAACGTTTCACAAGTAAATAGTAAATTTAGTCAAATCTATAATATATTATTATTATTATTATTATTACAGTTAAAGCAAAAGCTATACTAGCTTGTTGCCGTAGAAAATTTATACAGGGAACATGACTTTGTAGAGTCGATTCTTAAATAAATTAACACTATCACAGTTCGCAAGCACACTTCCGGGTATGCGGTTCCAGGCATCGACCACATTATGGCTAAAGAAATACTTCCTCAGATTGTTATGCCGCGGATATTAGACTAGAAATTATTTTAATCAGACCTTGACAATCCGCTGAGTGGAAACCAATTACACATTTGCTTTCGCGATACTTGGCTCGTCAAATTGAAACGATTAAAAAATGATTTGTCCGACATTGTATATAGTGACTGGTGTACATCTTTGGGCTTGTGTTGGAACAATCGGATTTCTTTGCAACATATACACATCACTGGTGAGTTATACTGTAGTTAATGCCTTTAACCGTACGAGATGTTTGAGGAATTTAACGAGGTGATTTTATCCCAATCAGGGTGGCATCAAGGCAGTTGTTTGGGCAGACGTCACTCAATTCCTGGTCATGAGTGTAGTCGTCCTATTAATCCTTATCAAAGGAACACTTGACCTGGGAGGAACTGCTGAAGTTTGGCGAATTTGTAAAGAGGGGAAGCGAACCCAATTCTTCATGTAAACCTGTAGTTATAAAATACTTTACATTTAAAATCCGTTGAATTCTAACGGTTAATTGTCGTATTTCATTCGGTAGACTTAGTAACAGCCAGTATTCTGAATATTCGTTTTGGACGATGACGATTGGCGGAACTGTTGAAATTTTAGGAAATATAACCTGCAATCAACCGTTCATGCAGCGATACCTTAGCAATCGAACCCTAAAGCGAGCTAAAATGTAAGTTAATGCAATCAGTTGCAATTCACTCTGAAACAGATTCATTTACACTGTGGATATTATTGAAATTGTCAAAAGTACGTTTATTGGAGGATGCACAACGATTGCCGTATTTGTATTCATCCTTGGCATGAGTGGACTCATTATGTATGCGAGGTATCACGACTGTGACCCTTTAAGAAATGGACAAGTGAATTCAAGAGACCAGGTATGAATTGAAAGAGTCCTAATGATACCATATCTCTATATGAGAACTTTTCGAAGATTTTTATTAGGCATTAAATTCAATAAAATCGAATTGTGTGGGTAAAGTGTTTTTGGATATATAAATATCCAAAAATAAATAATGCATAATTAATACTAAAAGCCTGCACACAACGCGAGTAGGATAGAATAAGAGACAAAGAACAGTCAGAGCTTATTTTTAAAGGAACTAACCCAGCAATCATCCAAAAAATGTTGGGAAATCAAAAGTTAGGAAATGTGAACTTCACTTTATAAAATTTTTCACTCATTATAGTTTTCAATATCAGCATCATAAAATTCACCATTCCTTTGTTATTTCCTTTCTTGCTTATATGGAGTTTCTTCACTTTATAAGCAAACATAAGTACTGACTGCTAGAAACAATACTTTATTTACCTATTTTTTTCAGATAATAGCGTTGTTTGCTTTGGAAACTCTTGAATTTTTTGATGGGCTGTCCGGGGTATTTGTCGCTTCACTTTTATGCGCAACGTTAAGGTAATTCACTGAAATCAAATGCTCAATTTTTGTGAATTAACTTTAATTCCTTTAAACCCTATATATGTACATGCAGCACCCTATCATCACTACTGAACGCTATTGCAGCGATAACGATGGAAGATTTCTTAAAACCTTTCTATCCAACATTGTCAGAAACTAAGAAAATTAGATTATCCAAAATACTTAGTAAGTACTGAAATGTCATAAACCTTTTATAGTTATATGAATGTCGTTTCATTAACCAATCTACATTTCACTCGCTGTTTTCATAAAGCTTACTAAAAAAAAAATTGTGATTTTTCGTATGATGAGTAATTTGCTATACATATGTACTGTAATATTTACAATATTCCGAAATGCCTTTGCTTTGCACAAAATACATATACTTTAAAGCAGAGTGATTGAGACTATCATCCATCGTAGAAGTATTTTTTGTAATGTCTTTAGAGGATTGATTTTCAGTTTCTTGATTAATTATAAATCATATACAATAATACAACGAAATTTTAAGTGCTGCACATTTCTTAAAAACGTATAACAAACAAGCATGGCATTACGTCGATGATGGAAAAGTATAATATTAAACTAAATTTCAATTTGATTTTTTTGTGATCACGCCTTCAATTTAAATAGTTGTTTGAACTATAAGTTTAATAACTTATTTTCAAAAAATTACAGCGATGACGTATGGAGTACTGTGTGTTGCCCTTGTCTTGGTCGTTCAGAACATAGATGGCGTTATGCAAGTATGTTTTTTTACTTATCAATCACACTCAGTGTAAACTGATTCTTACCAATTTTGTAAATCTACAAGAGTGAAATTCATTACATCGTTATTTTCATACGCGATTTTGGGGTGCACGTAATCGTACAGATAATGATTCGATACCAATCAAGATATGTTTCCCTTACAGCTAATCTTCGCCATTAATGGCATTACAGGAGGTCCTGTGTTCACCGTCTTTACAATTGGCATGGTACTGCCATGGGTCAATTCTTGGGTAAAGTACACTTATAATTAATGCATGGTACTAACACTGATGTTGAGTGTCTAAAAGTGTGCGAACTAGCACATGAATTAAATTATCAATAATTTATTCCCCAATATAAACAAATCAGTTTTTCTATACAAACTTATATCATCAGTATACCATATGTGCCAGAGGGTGTCC
>JAQGAO010000211.1:0-42384 GCA_034697705.1 Ommatoiulus sabulosus | reverse complement strand
GAGGTCAGGTTCAACTAATACCACGCCATTAGGGCAACGGCCAAAAATTCACTCGCAATTTTCAAAAAAGAATTATGCTAGCTACGAAACATAACATCCTAGCTGGATTTGGAGAATAGATAAGTTTAATGTAGAAAATGGGACATGGTCCCAGAAATTTCATTTTCAACTTCCCTGACTTTCCCCAATAAAAAATAAAATTTTCCTGACCAATGACAATAGCAAAATTGACATACTGCATGACAATGTTATCCACAATTTCGCAAAACAATTAATATTATCCACAATTTTGCAAAATCGACACGAAATAAATCTTGTAAAAATTTAGCATGAACAATGTTTGAAAATTTGTATTCGTAAAATGTAGAAAATTTTCAAAATCTGTACTCTGAGATTGTTGAACGTTTTGCAAATTTATATACTCGGAAAAAGTGGAAAATTTTGAAAATTGATATAATCGAAGAACATGGAAAATTTTGTAATTTTATATCCTCGGAAAACGTGGCAAATTTTGCAAATTTGTCCTCGGAATAGATTAAAACAATTAAATATATGTACTCGGAAATATTAATAAAAGGAATTTGACTTCAGTCCGAGTTTATATGCTGCAACTATTACTATATAATATTTAACAGAGAAGAATTACCCAACCACTTGATGATGGAACGAATTAATAAGTTTAGATATGACGATATGCGAGAGTTCAAAATCGGATTTTTGAAATAAAATTATAAAAAATATGTAAACCACTAAAGAAATTTGGCAAAATTAATTCTATACCTACGGTCAGAGAATAGTTTGATTTTCATGAATGAAATGCAGCACTTAATTCTAGCATAGATTCTGACAGAGCAAAATTGTGTGGTAGAAAACAAATTACACTTATTTCTCTCCTTGTTGTGGTGTAAAAATCCCCCAGAAACTTTTGTTTTCGCCAAAAAAAAAAAAATAATAATAATCGATATTTTTGATACGCCGTTTAGGCTATTTTTGTTGATTGATTTCCTTCGTGTTGAGTGAACCGGTACTACAGTACAATGATGAAGAAAGTGGGCGGAAATGAGAGCACAATGGCCGAAGGCAGTGCATGGACTACATTGTATTTGGTGAATTGGAGGGAAAAATGCCAAAAATACAAGCGCCAATTCAACGCCAATATCAGCGCTATTGCGAAGAACTCCAATACTCTGGCACGCTTTAATTTCCTGGTTAAAGTGAGACTCAAAGAAGACAGATTTTCATTAAAGTTCGGAATAAACTCGCGTAACTCGTCATTAAATGTTGGTGGTAAATACAAATTCTGAACGAGCATTTTTAAATGAGGAAATCAACATTTAGCCCAAAATCCAAAATTCCCTTAAGAATAGGCAACGCTCGAAATACATCGATGTAACCGGCTTAATTTAATGATATTAAATAAGGGGGGAAAAGAAAACAGCATTATTTTGTAAAAAAGATTTCTTAGAAACTTCAATCACGGTTCTTACGATTTAAATTATAGTCGAAGAAAAATTGAACGAAAAGCACCCATTCAGAAGTTCATAATGTCAGATGGTCAATTCTCTTACCAATCAGACAGGAAAGTGAACTCCACAAAAACTTGTTGCTTCGTAGAATATTAAATGAGCAACAATCATTTATGAGCTTACCTAAAAATAGAGAGAAAAACAAATTACAACAGTGGCAAAGGCGAAATATCTCCTACGCAATATAACGAGACGTATAAAATGCAATATTTTCCTCTTCATACGTGCTTTATAAATATGAAATGAGCAACAGTTACTCAGAACACGCTAGGTTAAGCTAAAACTGGTACAAAAAAATCGATCGATATATTGGGGAGAAACAAATTCGCTGAAAAAAAAAACCACCAGAAATATAATGTACATTTTTACTTCATCCCGTGAAGCACGTTAAACTCATAATGGGCACGGGTCAACGAGAGTTTATATGTACTGCAATAATATCAATTGGAATGGATTTTTGAACATCAAATTATCCAGACTCGCAGCGCCCCCTCAACGTAAACAACCAAGAAGCAACTTTAACTGCAAAGGTAAAAACGTCGAAGAATTTCTCGTTTCAAAACAACCTTATTTGCATAATTTATTCCTCTTTACGATTAATAATTTGTTTCGCTTACATCTTATTTTAAAAAAAAATGTAATTTCCGTGTAATTACAAATCATAACTTGTAATAATAGATGACATTATTTTATATATAGTTTTTTGTAAAATTGAATTTTATTTTGCCATTTGTTAGTAATGAAATGATACATATAATGCAAACTGACTTTTCCATCCACTTACAATGTTGAATACATTTTAAGATTTTTATAGATATTTTGCTTGTTGAATTACAGATTTAATTACTCTAGTTTTCTATACTGTATACTGTATAATCCTCTTTAATTTTCGAATAAGTTCAAGAAAATCTATATCAATAATTAAAAACGTGTAAATTAAAAGGAGCTTTTGTGAAATACTCGAAGGTACAATTTAACAGACTTAATTCAAAAGACTTATTTAAAAAAACTTTTTTAAAATTCTATTTTTAATACTGTATTTTAAAAACTACAAAACGCCGTTTCGGTCAATGTTTCATTTTGAATTATTTTCGTATTTATCTCGGGGAAGAATAACGAGCGTCTCCGCGGTGATATCGAATAACATTACGAACAATTATTTGAAATCAAACGAGTTTATTCTTTTGGGAAAGCCAACAAGAGCAAGGGTCAACCATAAATTCCAACATCAAAAATCAACCCATTGCCCAAAGCTGCAGGGTTCCGTGAGAGGAATTCTCGGTGATAATGGACGCTGACCGGAAATGAAAACTACGGCACAACCACACCATCGTGTATGATATATGACTCGTCCGTCGTTAAAATGTAGCTCACATTTCGGAATTAAGCGAAGGCAAACAAAACTTTTTTATAAATCACCGAGCATTTGTTGAAAATGTAAAAGGGTAGATGCAGCCAGGGAAGTTAACAAACAGCGCCATAAATCAAAGATTTTTATCAAATATAATGTAAATAACAAACACCACGAGGGTCCAATCAACGTGCTTGCTTTCGAAACGCAAACAGTCCACTACGCCTCCGAAATAATTAAATTTTATTGCGGGGTGGAAAAATCTCCAGTTATAAAATGCCTAAGCCATATAATATTTACGCCGTATATATGACGCCATTTCGCATCTAATGACAAATTTTCGACAAAATTACTTTATGGCAGAGAAGCGAACATCGCGGATTCACGCTCAGCGATTAATTAAATTATAATCGCGACAATAAACTAACTTCTACATTGAAATTGGCCTCCCTGTTTTTTTTTCAATTTCACCAATGATGGCAACTACATTGACCAGAACATGAACAATGAAAGCCAATTATTACAGAGCGTCCTATAAGTTAGGATAACCTCAAGGGCGATACACCCTGTATAACGATCGTCGAAGTTCACTGCGTTATTTTCTTACATTCGACATCAATTTTGTAAGAGAAACCAACCTCATTAAGAAGAACTCGCTTTAAACGAATATCTGCTAGTACGAACTTATTTCCAGTCCCCCGTCTTAGGGTATGGACGAACACTTAGTTTCTTCGCTTAAGACGAATTCCGAATTCGGTTGTTACACATTTTTGACTAAACGAATACATTTTCGAGTTCCCGAGCAACTTTAGAAACACATTATAACGGGGAATTCCCCGATAAAAGTTGCAGCACCTTTTCATTCATTTTGTATACATGGGTAGGATTTCATGAAAACATCGTTCAAATTTCGTATTGACGAAGTACGTTTGTCTGTCTTTTGATAATACGAATTTAATACGGTTTAAACGAACACATCTTGACAACCCTTGAGATTGGTCTCAACGAGATTCGACTGAAGTGATCATCTTTCGTCTGCAAATTTTAATTAATTTTCTAGGTGGTCTTTGTAGACGTCCTAGTTTTTCCCTATTTGGCACATCATAAACTCAGAAGATGAAATTAGTTTACTCCTTTGCATCTGAAGTAGTTTTCGAGAAATCCCAAATATTTTTCGAGATACATGTAAGGTGCCCAGACAATAAATTTTTAAAACATTATATTCAAACATTGTATTGTATTGTCGGTGGTCAACAACGAACTTTTTTTTGCATATAAAACATGTTGTTTTAGTGTCATTTCTAATCTTAGTTTAAATAAAAGAGTGCAGCTAAAACAGCAAGCATATAGCAAACTAACGTTCACATTTTGTTTCATTTCCAGTAACTGCCCAATTTGGAAGGCGCTGTAAACATACGGGTATTTTTTAATTAAAGTAGAAGCAGGACACCCAACTTTGCGTAGAGCCCGAGGGTCAGTCTGGTCGTCGTTGACCGCACTTTTACTTCAACGTGCGCGCTAAATTGTAATAAGCCTACAACCTGCTGGACGAAACAATCCCCTAGGGAGGTGGACGCTAATTAGATGACCACCAGGATGCCACGAGTGAAATAGTTGATTTACTCGCGAGTAAATAACCCACTGAGAGGATTTAGTTATCTTTACATAAAGATGGAAGTGTATAGTTACAATGTATCGATTCCGTGGATGGGGTAAAAGTTAACTTTTTAGTTTTAATACTGGTTTAGCAGCTACATGTAAAATAATTGAGTCATTGAGATCATTCCGTTGCTCGCGCCTATACATTTCAGCCGAGACTGCTCACGCTATATCTGTCAGATACACATTTAAAAATGTGCATAAATTTGTTAAATTAAAAAAAAAAATTATAATGCCATACCGAAAATGTACTATTTTTTACACGTTTTAATCAAAATACATGTATATACGGACAGGGGGGAGGGGTTCAAAGACGTCATAAATTGATTGCATTAGTTTTATTTTCTTGCTAGTCAATTTATAGGCAAATTTGCTGATTTCTTCAGCTTACAAAGCCTGCATCAGCTATTATATACATTGTACATTACTGCTCCTGTATACGGAGGAATAGTTCATTTTGGACTTATCCGTAGGTCTAGCTGTGGTTCACTAATGGTAATATGTTCAATGTAAAAATTTTAAAAGAACATATTAAAAATTGCTTATTTAATCAACAACCTGTTTTCAAAATTGGACGGGACATGCGAGGGGAGGGGTGCATAAACAGGACAAGGGCGGACAGGGGGGAGGGGGGTGTCTAAAACTTAAGCTGGACAAATACAGGACGCCCTTTATGGATGATCCCTATGACACGTCACATTTCTGGTAAACTAAAATTTGCATCAAGTCGACAATTGGTTACGTGGAAAATACACATATTAAACACAAAAATGCTTTACTGAGCAATAAAATCACCATGTTTCATGTGTCGATGGGATGATTATGCACGTAATTTACATTTCATTTTTTACCTTAATTTTCACATGGGATAAGGGATTCCATGCACATGTACATGTATAAAACATAAGGTTTTTCACATAAAATGCTCGTGTTTTCCCCCTGGGGGCGATGGATCTCTGCTTTTCCAGAACCAGAAATATTAAGTAGTCCAATTAGGAGATGAAAGTTGGCAGTGGACAGGATAATTACGAAAATAAATAAGATAACAGCGTGTTAACAGTCATTAATGCAGGGGCAAGAGTTTATCAGCAGGTAGCCGAGCTGCAAACATTGCTTCTGAATAACTTTACTCCATTAAATTGTCCATTATAATCAAAGGACGGAGGGGAGAAATGCTATTTCTGATAGAAGAGGAAGAAAAAAAAAGAAACCACCAAATCAAAAAAGTCCATGAAATTTTAAAGAAAGAGTCCATAAAGATTAAAAGCGCAGATTATATGGGAGAGGGAAAATACCAAATAGCACTTTTTGAAAACAATTAAATGCACTTCGAAGCGAATAATTCAGTTTACGAATAAACATTTCTTATAATGCATGGTGAATAGTAATTAGCTACAAGGTCGATCTAAGTAAGGTTAACTTATAAAATAGACCAGGCAATTACAAAACAATGTTACGATGCCTTAATGTATTTTATGAGCTATTAAAAAAGGAAATGAGACGTGTGAGCAGCGGACAAGTACATTGTAGAACATGCATATTTATAAAACCTATTCAAAACACTTTTCAATATTGTTTCATTGTCCGCCATATTCGGAAGATGATTTTGAATGGTGTTTAACACGTGGAAATTCATGCGAAATATTTTTTTGTATAAACTTTTCTATTGATGTCATATCCACTCAAATAAAATGGATATATTTCGTTAAGTTTAAGAAAGAAAACATGTTAAATACACGTAAAATTCTAAGCAATACCATGCACGCCTATACCTTCCAAGAAAATTTCATATGGCTAATGCATGAATTTTCAAAAAATTAAAATTGAATTTTACATGTACAAGTAAGTTTGGATGTTTCAAAGCAAAACGAATGCGAATAATTCACACCAGAATGTACATGTTTATAACCTGTACTCAACTGTATACATGTACTCAACCTTACTTTTAGAAGGTGCTTTTTGGCGTGTATTTATACTTATACGTGCATGTATAAGCTTGTGAAAATAGTTCAATTCACCTAAGTCTTTGACAGTATTCATTTCATTAGTTTAAGAAAAATGTTTCTTTGTGATCACGAAATTGGAAATGCACGCGTTGTCACCCCTCTAAGCTATTATATAGCTATAAAAGGTCTCGCTGTTTTATTGGTATTTTTTTCTCTCTTCGATGCCATTCTGATTTAGATAGACGGTTTACTTGTTTGCAAATTAAAACTTTGTCAGGGCCTATTGATTTCATCAATCATGACTCCGTGATACACGCTTTCTTTATTGATTTCAAAAGTCAAGTTGAAGTTAGTTCAGTATAGACCCGCTATCCAACACGTATATGTACTGTACATGCTCGAAATGCCTACCATTTTTTAAAGAAATGCATCAATTTTAATTAAATTTTTCAAGGGATTGACGTCGCGGTAAAGTTGGCTCCGATTAGTTTGGAAAGTTTACCATCGAAAAGTGCTGCTAAATTTATGAAAATAAATGATGTGGCAATTGTTGGAAACGCGCATTTTAATATTGAAAATTTCCACTTTTTTAATCTTAATGTATTAATTTAGAAATATTAAGCTACAGTACATTCAAGGCAAAAATATTAACGTATTTAATAGTGATTATCCCCATTTATAATATATGTACATGTTTACAGTATACTGTATGTTAAGAAGATACATGTATTTAAATTACAGTACATATTAAGTAGGGGAAAGACATAGTTATGCATCACCAGTAGGTGATGCACATACGAATATACTCACGAATATACACATTAATCACATATACTGAACACATGCAGGGAATCTACAAGTAAATATGCATGTAAATACTTCAAACTATACATTATATTATTAAGACAGGACTTTTCTCGGAAAAAAACAGAACATTTTTCGGACAAAACGGACTTTTTTCGGACATCCGAAACTAAAAACTACCCCTTTAAGTATAGGGCAAGACATAGTTTTGCGTCAAAATAAAAACATATTTAGAAACGTCCTAAATATAGGGATAAACATTTCAAAACAAGCCTATATTCATAATGAAAAAATACATGCAACAAAACATGTCATGTAAATAACACGTTAATTTTAAAATTAACGTGTAAATGATCGGGTAATGAAGTGCTTTGTGAATAAAAGTTCGAAGTTTCACGAAAAAACACATCGTGAGACATTACACATCGATGCACGTATGCGATTTCTGTATAAACGAAACTATCGTAGAACACCCTGCCGAGATGAACTCGGAAATTGATTCAGAAATTTCGGATCCCAATTATAAATCACTTGATCACTCCCGGTAATGCGCTACCATAGTCTTTAATAGTAGGCCTAAAATAGAGCGAATGTGCACCCTGTTATTAACAACAATTATAGCACGAGTGTCGGCTAGCCAGTGGTAATTTCCAGCTGACCAACGTTGATTTTAATGGTGGACCACCCTGTACCCTTTGATCCGAACGTCAATTATCGGGGCTTTCACTTCCCAGTATTAGCAACCTGCTCTGACTGACATGTAATTAAGTTTTACCCTAAATATAATTTTTTAGTTTTGAACATACATGTATACTCAATTTTTTGTTAGCATTTTTTTAGACACATAAATATTGACATAATCACTTACAATCACCTAATGTACTGTTTGGTAACAAAACCATAATCCCTTACGTCAACGTATGAAGTCATGTTGTCCTAGTATTTTAGGTCAACGTAATCAATTATTACAATTTATGAACACCTGAATTGTTATGGTCAGAGACAATAAACTGTCTCTATGATACCAGAATTGGTTTATTTTTAAATGTTGTTAACATATTTTTAATCCTATATAAAAGTATACAGTATAGTGAAATACTAGAATTATATACATGTACCTTAAGAATTTATAGTTCTTTCCAACAACATTAAAATGTCACGAACATGCACGTTGCGACAATGATGCTTATCGCTATAGCAATTGTTTTTTCGGGAAAAAAAAAGTTTTTGAAATTTCCTGGGTCATTTAGACGCGCCCAGTTTTCACCGAGTATAATTTTTTAAAATGTTGACTTTTTTCTAAGAGCAATACGAAAATTATTCCGTTCGATCCACTGAATTTGGCCGTAAATAAAATGCAAAAACCCTTAGGTTTTGTTTGTTCCCAAATTCGTCATTTTTTCAATTTAAAAAGCGTCGTCTAGCCGCCTAAGAGCGCAGGCTGCATTTGACATTTTTCTTCTTATTCTCGAAAATGCAATTTAAAATAAAGCCGAGCAACAATCGTTGCCTGCTGTTTCAGACATGTTTTTCTCTTTGCGCCATTTTTAACAATAAACATTAACGACAGGTGACATTAAGTTCAGAAGCAGACATTTTACGAGAAAACTTGGCTTCGCAGTTGAAATGGAAATGGAGAGTATACGAGAAAAGTAAAAAGAAAAATGCTAGCAAATAGTGGCGAAATGAAAACATTATGAACTATGAAATTTTCTTCGCACGCTGTTCTTAAACTGAAAGCAAGTCCTTCGCATTTATCGTTTTTAATAATGAGCTAATGATGTACTTGGAATAATAATGAGCAAATGTAAACATTTACTAAACATTGTCTGCACTGTAGATTTTTCGACTAATAAAATTTGCATCGATAAAATAAACAAAATGTTGAAACTTTTGAGAAAATTTCCTACCAGCAAAACGAGCTTTAATACAGAATTCAATCAATTTTTCATGAATCACACATATCCAGCCACATACATGTACATATTCTCTTCTTTATATACATGCATGTACTGTATATAGAAAAATAAATATGAATATACACTTGTAGAGTAATAACAGAAAATATCCAGTTGTTATAAACAACTTATAACAGATTTCAATTCTGACAATTTCACAATGAGAAATGAAGTTTCACATTTCAATATAATTTTCTAAAAATGTCAATTTTATAAATCGAAAAATGTGTTTAATTTTTTGGGACAATGGCCTTCATTCAGCATTTTACCTTAAGTGTAAGATTTACCAAGTACGCAGTAAATCCATAAATCTGAGTTTATGCATTAAAATAAACCACAATTTTCATCATTTTCCACACATTGGCAAAAATATGGCAACTATGTCAAGACGCAAGCATATGGCTTACGAGCAAAAATGAAACTGCGTTGAAAAATCAAAATGTACAGAAGCATAGCAACACGTTTTCAGTACATAAACCTCAGGCCATCCTTTTATGATATTTTTCAAATAAGTCCATTAAAATACCCGCAACTTTTTGCATTTGAAAAGCTATTTCCCCCGAGGGAAGCGCCCAACAGTTGAACGAAATGTCATTGCATGTTAATATCATCGTTTTCAGCATCCGTCATTTGAATCCGAACATCCAACGAGGATTATTTGTGGGTTGGACCGGATTCATAACTCAATTTTGGCATTTAATGCGTTCAGAAATTGGCATTCCAATCACGGATTGATTTCTTCATGGATGTCTGCCAGTCATTTCTCCTTTCATCATATCCAATGAAGATCCTCCTAGTTTTTTTTTCCAGAGAAAGAGAGGGGGTTGCCTCGCTTTCATACATTTCAAATAGGACCATTCGTCAATGTCTTAAAAGTAGCACCGCGAGACATACTAAGTATGACAAAATTTAAGCATAGAAAGGCGTAAGTACTTTTCGCGCGAATCAATTGCTTCCCAAATATTAAATATAGGATAGAAAAATGGAGAAATGGGGTCTTCGCAAACATAGTCGACTATGTGACAGGTCACCTAGAGTGACCAGCATAAAAAAGGGGGTGGGGGAGAATAAAAAAAACAGTCAGAAAGTCACCCTGTGGGGACTCCGTAACATATATTATTGATGCCCATCTTAATCATAAACAGAAAAAAATATATAATATGTCAAAGGGAGTTTGCCATGGCAGGCACATTTACGACGCTCGAAGAAACCCTAATCAATATGTGCATGCGTGCAACGAACTTTTTATAAAAAAAAATACGAGAAAAAGGAGGAAAAAAAACATAAGGAATAAATTTGTCTGGCATGGGTACCTAACATATGGTTTGGCCTATAGGATAATGTTGCTAAAGTCAGCTTAAGAATGAGCTATTGGCGTGCATCGCGGCACAACCTTTACCCATTTACCATTCTCCAACAGCGTGCCCCTGTACCGGTATGAAAGTTTTCAAGATGCAGGGTGTCGCATCGAAAATAAAACCACGAAATAAATATGGACAAAAAGTGCCATTTATGAATGATAACTAGCTAAACAACCATATTTTAGAACACATCAAATTACGAAAACTAAAGCATGGCACTTTAAATTGAAAAAAGCAACTATAAATGTAATACATTTTTTTTCTGCAATATCTAATAACAATAACAAAAAATACACGTTATTCTGATTTAAATGTGTCTTAAAATTGTTACGAGACGAGACGATTACAGTAACGTAAAATACATGTTTATGAAAGTCGAAGAAAATTTGAATTCATCATTTTTGGTATTATATATGGACGTTTTCTTGTTACAAACACTTTCTTTAGAACACTAATGTGACGTTAGGACTTGTTAAATCAAATGAGTGTACACTTGTAGGTGAGTGAATAAAATATATTACCTGTTATAAATACACGTACCCAAAAAATATGTTCTAAATACACGTACCCGAAAAATCTACAGTAATATATATTCCAAATAACCTCCCGTACATGTCTTGGGCAAGTACTTGTACATGTATATACGAAATAAAAATGCAAAACAGCTAAGTTGCAAGAAATGTTAAATTTGATAAGACATTACTGTGAATCTTATTTTCAGAGACAGGTGCATAACATAAGTTATGCTTCTACAGCTGTACGTGTCCGAGCCCACTATTCTAACCCTGTATATGAAGCATCTAAAAGTACATATTTTGTTTTGTAAAGTATCATGACCTTATTTTCGCATTTTAAAGTGTGCCTTAAGTGCATACCTGTAAAACGTTTTTACTTTCCCATAATACTTTTTAAAAAGGATATCAGATTTGTCTTTACAATATCAAAAACTATCAAAACTCCAATAATAAACTAGAAGGAAATAATCTTATCCTCTTTCCAGTGACTAAAACGTTTTAAAAATCTTCAAATTTTGTTATTTCGTTGTACAAAATGACCACATTTCCATTTTCCTCCCCTGAATTGCGCCTTGTAGACGAGCAAACACACAAAACGAAAAAGCAACGTGTGATTGCTCCCTTTCAGGGGCAGCCCAGGCATTAAAATCATCTCCTCTTTTTCCCAGAATCATTTGGGAATTTCTCATAAAAAGCGGACGTAAAAAAGGGTTCGTTGGCAACGTCTAGTCGAAAAGTGATCGGTGATTTTCCTTTTGTGTTTTTAAAGGCAACGAATGCAAATCCAATACTCTGGATGTCTATAGCGTCGTCATGCTTATGAGGTACAAAGATTCACTTGGCTGCATTTCCGCTGTTAAAAACATTTTCTCCCGAAGGTTTTCTTAAAGGGAATTTTCACGCGAGAAAAATGCCCTCATGTAATAAATTGTGCGAAAGCAGCGAAAAAAAGAGATTCACCGGGGAACAATTTTTTGAAAATAAAGCGCCACCTGACGCTCTTGTAAAAGCATCAGAGCCTATGATAGGGAGATTACAGCCAGCATTTTCTTAGCCAATATTTCCAAACGAATATATCTCCTAATCAATCACTACGGGCCTACACCCAAAGGCCTTTACAGCTAGTAAAAAATCCTGTAAATTTAAATTATACCCGACTTTCACGCCAGCCAATAAAAAGATAACGGATTGAAAGAAACTTTTCGAGAAAAATGATTCGCACTCTTGGAGAGTTTGGCTTCCATTTTGCAACAATGGTCATTCGAAGATTACTCGAAAGAAACTCAAAACCCGAAAAAGAAAAGTACCAGAAAGATACCAATACAATACAACCATTTTCGGACACCTCGTTTTGTTCAATTTCCATCGATACTATCAGATCTCATAAATCAAGTCGAAGAATTTACCAATTCTAACTGAAAATTCTTCAAATTTTACTGATTTTTCGAATTGAACTTCTACATTTAACACGAGTGTTGGTCTAAATAATGTATTGTATTTAACTCGATGTTTCGATACCTAGTACCTTCATCAGAACCTCTATAAATTGTTAACAAAGATACTTTAGTAATTTTAATATCCTAATTAATACCCGATCTTAACCCAATCATCGCCTCGTTAATAAACATTCATCTCCTAAACAGTATATAATAACAATATCACGTTTTAAATTTCATCTATTTTTCAATCAAATACTGCCGTAGTTAATATCAAGAAGAATTTTAAGATTAATTTTACGAGATAGGAACGTTACAGAGTATAATTTATTATGTCAGGTGATTTATCTGGATATACAGACATACACCTAGTGTAATCTTTGACAATGCATACAAACATACCATAAACGGTGCAAAAATTGAATAATTAATGTTCTTAATTTGATAAAAGTTTATGAAAAAACAAAAATTACAAATGGGACACCAGACTTTTTTCCTGTATAAAGACAAAAAAAACGAGCTCTAGCTTTTAGCTCCTTTCAAGAGCTAAAAGTAGGGGGTCAAAAACTGGAAGATTTTTGGATGTCAGTCGAGCTCCGATCTTAATAATTACAGTCACATTACATCGATCTAATAATAGTCAGAAAATACAGAAATGCTAAATTCGCTCACCTTTTTTCATGAAAATTTAAGGCAAATGTCGCGAGCTCCAAGAAAATGCACTCCTTAAAAATGGATTTTAGATGAAGTTTTCAAGCCCTCTCACTTAGGCTTAATTCGAGTTAAATTAGGTCCGATTCGGGCCATCGGTTAATTCGCAGCGAGCGGACGTTAATTTGCTCAACCGATTCTTTCAAAAACAATTTGGGGCGTTGCATGACGTCGAGCAACGTGAAATGCAAAATGCTCATTTTTCAAAAACGTGATTGGTTCGTCCTATCCGGTTTTATTAGGCTTAGAACCGCGATGGGGGAAAATGTAGCTAAAGTAGCAGCAGCACTGCAGCCAACAACAACGAGATCAATATACTTGTTTTGTTAATACAACAATCAATCATAGGAGAGGTTAAAATAGACACTTTGTGAGGTAATATTTTTCAAGCTGGGTTCGAGACGTCTCTTGTAGCGCACTGATTAATCCTAAGATATAAAACCACTTTTAGGGATCTCGGCTAATTACGAGGGAGAGTTTTTGCTCCGACTTGTTCTATGCAAATGCATTATGTGCGTGTAACTTCTCCGAATAAAGGCTCATTAAGATAAAAAAAAAGAAATCGGCCCGAGAGTAATTATCCAAATACTAATAGATGTTAAACCGAGCATCGGGACAAAAAAAATATTTCAGAAAAAAAAAAAACTTACGAGAATAGAGATAATATTTACATTTGAAATTAACATTTTCAAGGCAGAGTGTAAATGGATGCGGACAGCCTTATCGTGTCAACCGAAATAACATTCGGCATTCATTTACCTCAATTTAGTAACTTGGACCAAAAGGAAATTAATCTTTTAGTCCGAATGCGCCATTACTCGTAGTTGGCAAATAAAAACAGGTCGTTGAAAGTTGCCTCTTATACATAAACAACAAAACTACGTGTTTGCAATATATATAAAGAAGAGATGTATGTTTGTTTATATGTTTGTATGGATGGAGCGTCTTTTACGACAACTTGCTAAAACGGTATGGAGGCGCTTTCAGTATAAGGGCGCTGCGGTCATGATTCGTTCATTAGGTCTATTTCGTCGATTCAGCAAGTCGATATCGTTAAGTACAGCCCGGGCAATGCCGGGACTACCAGCAAGTGCATGCAATATGAAGTTAAGTTTCTCAGTATACTTGCTGAAAATACCCTTTAAATATATTTTTATACGTGAAAATTATGCGTGAATTCAAAATTCTAAGTATACTGTAATTTAGATCAGAAAGCGAGTCTTTCGAACCTCGTTAAGAAGGATCTCAAGGGATGTCCGCATTTGTTCGTTTAAGCCATAGCTCTTATTATCAGAAACCAGACAAAACATGACTTCAACAACACGAAATAAAATTTCATCGAAGTTTGGTTGAATTCCTACCCCTTGTACAGTATATGAATGGGAAGGTGTTACAAATGTTTTCGGAGAATTCCCCAACATAACGTACCATTTTTCATACTGTCTAAAATTCGTCTTTACGTAACATAGCGAGAATGCTCGGGGACTTAAATTCTTAAGTTTTAGCCGAAAATTTGTAATATCCGAATTTAGCATTCGTCTCAAGCGAAGGAAAATCATTTTTCGTCCATACCCTAGAATGAGGACTGGAAACGAGTTCTTACTATCAGAAATTCGTATACATTCAGCTGTATTGTATATGAAACATTTTGTGAGAATAAATTGTAAGTCAGTTCTCGCACTACAAGTGCTCGAAACTTCGTAAAAAGATTAGTATTTTGGGTCAAAATGATTTCTGAGATACCCTGTATCCCGCCAACTTCACTTATCAAGACGTTTTGCTTAAATGCAAAAAAAAAAGTTGGCAACGATATTGCATTTTCGTCGAGTTAATGCAGGTTTTAATCAATCAAAGTCAGTCTTACTCGAGTTAGTAATCTTGCTCGCTGTGGATTATCCGCTTCCGTGGATGACATATGACAAAGTTGCGAATAATTTAGGTATTTTTTTCCTAACTTTAACCACATACGTGGGAAACACCCCATACCAACATAAAATTGTGACAACAAATAGTGAATTTCCTCATTTCTTTTTGTAAAGTGAAAATAAAATACAGGTACGATTGAAATTCTAACGCCGGTTGCACCAACAGAGGTTAAGAATAATCTAGGGTTAACCCACCGTTGTATTGCATAAGCACGGGTTAGGGAAAAAATGAAGAGAAAGGATAACCCAGACAGGAAAAGCAAAATGGCGGACACTACAGGTGAACCTGATGAAGCTAGGGAATTGCGCATTACACCACCTGGTCACACGGACAAGTGAAGGCACGATGCGCAATCTGGCAGCATTGGTCAAAGTTAGTTCCTCTCCCGTCCTCCTCCATTTTGGTTTCAGCAGGTTAAACATTGGTTCCATAACCCTGGAAATATTTCATCAAGAGTTAATCGGTGCAACACAAACCTCTAACCCGAAGGTTAACCAGGTTCGTAAACCTCAGATTTTAACCAAAGTTGGTGCAACCGGCTCTTAGTACATTACAGACCAGTGATTCCTAAAGTGGGCAATATCGCCCCCTTGGGGGCAATGGGTATATCAAAGGGGACTATGGAAGGCAAGGGGGCAATGGTAGGCAATCTGACGCAAGGCTGCTAGGAGGAAAGAATATACTGTACTACATGTATATCACACCCCCTATGCGTAAATATTCATAGTTTTATATGGTTTTAAAAGAATTTTTTTTAAAAATTTAATTGTTCAATGTATCATATTTGATGCTGTTATGGGTTAATGATGGGGCACTAATGAATTAATTGCGTAAGAGGGGACAATTTTGAAATAATTTCTCGAAGAGGGGGTGGGTGGAATAATGATGAAACAATTTATGTTCAAAATGGGTGCCGTAGTCCGGTAAAGTTTGGAAAGCACTGGTATACATGTAGACCAAAACAAACATTTTTTTGCAAACAAGTGTTTCAGTAAGTGGCCGAAACATGTTTCTGCACATGTTTCGGAAACATTGTCCACACAACGAAACACTTTCAAATGGAGAACACCGTGTGCACAAGACGAACTATGATATTATTCAACGTCTAGGACACTAATTTTCTACGAAATGTGACGATGAAATTCACGATAAAACAGTTGGATATTAAAACGTACGTTGAATCAATCTGTAACAGAATGTGGAAACCTCTAGAAATCCCGCATTTACGCAACAAGCGTTATGACATTTTTCCCATTTCAGAGCGATGATGAAATTGAACTCGATATCCGAGTTAAGACGTTTTCAATCTTCGACGTCTGGGATGGGGTTTCAATTTGGAGAAACAAGTTTAATTGAAATTGACGTTTTTCTCGTTAAAAGTATTTTTTTCCCTGTGCTCTAGCATTTTCATAGAAACGTGTGTACCGTGCATAGGTAGTGTATATATGGGTATGGATTTTTTCCTAGTTCCTTTACAGTCCGTTTGTTGCTTATGTGTACGCATCCTGTAGCTATGATATATCTAAGGAGATTTTTGACGTGATGAATTTGCCACTTTTCATTTTTTCTTCCTTATCTAGAAGCGATGGAAATTGAAATTGCACCGTAGAGAGATAAGTGTACAAGGTGATACAGTTATTCATCACTGAGAGTAATAAAAAAAGATTGAAGGCTTTTTGAACGGAAAAAAAAGAGAAACCCGAGCAAAAATACGTAGCACCGAACCATTTCATCCCTACATGTCGAATCTCGAAGTTTTTCTCCCCCCAAAAAAATATTGCCTAGACATTGTTCAGATTCACCGGCTTTCATTTTTCATGGGTTGTAAATCTTGAGCCGGAGCCAAACCCGGAGCAATAATCAGTCGAGTCGCGGACATTTTGAGGCGAAAAACAATGACGAAGATCAGAATTTCTGCTGTAATCATTGGTAAGAAAATCGTTCTTCTGAGATCCTTCTCAAGAAAAGCAAAAGCTTAAAATTCCATTGACTAACCTCGAGCAATGCCAGTCGATGCATTGTTAAAATTTGGCAAATGCTTTTTTTTTTATAATGAAAATGCAACATTTAGCAAAAATGTTGCTCCAGTTTAAGATGTGCCAATTGAAATAATAAAGAAAATGTACTTCTCCTTCCTCTTTATACCTAATTTGGAGCATGTAGCTCTCGTTGGTGGCGCTGCAGCTCAGCCGAATTTCTGACAGCTGCTTAAGTTCCTCTTGGTCCCACTGCTTTTGCTTGCTTTTAAGATGCCCGCATGCGCACTCCAAGATGTCGGCCAATACCAAGTCCGAGTGTAACATTTGAAGAAATCTTGATAGGGTTATAAGGGGTACCATTTGTATTAAATGTATATTTTTTCGTATTTTGACGTTTATAGAAGCATCCATTTTTCTATGTTTAGAGGATTAAATCTTTCCTTCCAAAATTGAATTGTTTGCTAGCCAGTATAGCTAAAGCGCTATTAAAGCTATCTATTCAGGCTTGCTGGAACATTGTGTACACACCGAAGGAGTAACTTATAGGAACAGAAATCTCTAGTTTGCTCGTTTCTAGACAGAAAAGAAGCAACTGAGTGGAACAAACCACAGGCTGTCCACACTGAATCAGCCACAATCCAAGAAACAGATGTTTACTCGTGTTGCTTAACTTCCTTTGCTCTTTATCGTTTTTTATGGCAAAGGAAAACTTAAGGGAACATGTTTTTGTTGCCATAAACCATAAGAAACTTTCAGCAGCAGTCAGGACATATTCAGAAACATATATTTCCTCTTATATTTCCTCCAGTATGGACATACTATACAGTAGTTTTTTCCTAGGGTACATATCCTGAATAAACGTTCTCTGTATATAGTGACCAGTAACCACCTGTCTATTGTGTACAGTGACCAGTGTGTGTTGTTTTTTTTGCAATTTTTACATTGTTAAGGTACCTTAATTATTATAAAGTGACCAGTCACATTACATCTTTCTTTAACCCATGGACATGATGATTCTGTACTTTTTTGGTTTTCTGGTCAGTCTTTCTGGTCTGGATTACAGTCTACATGTATAAGTACAGTGTAGGCCTACATGTTCATTATTTTAATGTAATTCATGCATTCTTTGTATAGTGACCACCTGTGACAGTGAACAACATAGCATATTTTTTGCGGTCACTCTTAACAGGTTTTACTGTATAATTTTACGTATACAGCAGTTGAGTGCTCCTGGTCAGTGGAAGAACGAGTTGATTTTCGGCGCACCCCGCACCACCATATGCCACGAATTTGATAAGAGTGTACACCGTGCAGGAGGAGACGTCCCCCCAGCCTCCTGAAAAATGCTGATCACGAAGTTCTCGATATTGCCAGTGCGCAAACTTTACACATTTCATCGTTATAAAAGCAGAGATGCTCCGGCTTTTATGTCTGAGCAAAATGTCCTTCATTTTTAAGCCTATAGGAAATAATAGAGTCGGATCTTCGAACAGGAACGGATGATGTCCACGCAACGGAAGTGGTGCTTGAAGAAGATGTATGAATAAAAATTTGAATAAATAATACGTCTGCAGGAGCGGGTCTTTAACGGCAGAAAACCAAGAAGAAAGAAAGAAAAAAAAAACTAAACGTTTAAAATGCAAAGCAACATGCAAAAGTCGTCCATCTTTGAAGAGTGGGGCCACTCGGGTCCGTTTAAAGAGAAAAAAAGAGAAGCATTAAAGATGGCTCTAGATCTCTCATTCCTATACATACATATATTGTGAAAAAATATATAGAAAAAATAAGATTGGACTTGGGAAGCAATCGGAAACGAAAGAGGGAAGAAAAGAGGAGCCATGAACGAGCGTTTCAAAGGCCAAATGAACGAAAAAGATGCGGCGTAGAAAGTTGAAAAGATTTTCAACTGAAATGCTTAAGATTTTCAAGTAGCAGAACGAAGGAAGAATATATATTGAATCGTATACATGCGCGTAAAACATCCATATGTACTTTTGTTATCCATCTCATTGAAGCATTACCTCCCCAGCCCCCCTCGTTATTTGAGAAAGTCTGATAAGACGCAGATGCGTGCAATTTAAACTATAGACAATTTCTTCAATATATTTACACTTTAAACCGAGCTAACTCGAAAACTGCTTGGGAAAGAACTGCCCACGAATGGGACGTGTTTCCATGGCTATCGAACGAGCCAAACCATGACGCTCATGGCCAAAAGATTATCCAAATAACCGTTGGCCTGATGCAATATACGTGTACGTGTAACTGTTTCAGAAAAATAATTAAATCGTGGATATTGCAACGTAATATTTGCATGATCAACAGTCAACTCGCGTTTTTCCGCACCTCCCATTTACGAACAGAACGTTTTCACGAACTATTGCGCTGGTTCTGAATAACATAGAACTGTGTTAATTTTCGCTCTGAGTTACGAACTAAAATCAAATTCCCTCTGTTTAAAGAACTAAAAATGGCATATTCCCTCTGTTTTTCGAATTTAAATTCAATTCAATTCTTTACCCTGCAGTCAGCGCATAGTACCATTTGGCAGGGGGGATCATCATACAATTTAAGCCAGGCTAAGCAGTCTGGTCATGATGGACCCCAACATCACAATTCCCTCTGTTTTCACGAACTTAAATGACATTCCCTCTAATTCACGAACTAAAAATGATACATCCCCGGTTTACGAACTAAAATGACATATTCCCTCTTTTTTACGAACTCGATTTCGTCATACAGAGCGCATTATTTTCAATGTTTTTCTTTGGGGAACGGGGAATTTCTCTAAATGGATTGGATTTTTTACCTTCCAGGTTTGAATAAGGTTGGTAAAAATTGCCTCCATGCAATGTATACATGAATATGTCAATTTCCTAACAATGTCAACAAGTAAAAAGAAAACATTCTATGCACTCGGTGATTTTTTTATCTCAAATATTTAATATATATTTTCGTTTTTTAATGCCATTCCCAATTAGTAAGTTTCTATTATACGAATGTTTAAAACAAACCCAACATTAAATTAAAATATTAGCCTCGGGTTATGATTTTCGAATAATCCCGTAATCTGGGGAACAATTTACGTGGTTTGGACTAAATAGAATTTTCGATAAAACGTTTCCATATTACAGTATATTTGTAACAAAAATAAAATACCCAAAAGGTGCGTCGTAAAGTGTTCTGCCCAAAAGATGCCCAATGTGCGAAGATCGGCAAAAAAGTAAAATATATTCGACTGGCTTGAATTCAGAGCACGTTTTCACTGCTGAAAATTGGCATACATGTCCTAGGGCAGTAATTCGGTGAGTTTTAAAAGTCTCGTATTTTTGTTCTGATCGACGCCAATTTCCAAGGAAGTGTCTAGCAAATGGTCAAGCATGCAGCAGCTGCTGTGCAACTGCCCATCTTCAATTTTCATCATGTCAGGCTTTACATTTAAATTCTATATCTTTTCCTACACACAACTGCCACCTCACAAGTTTATTTTATCTTTAGTTTTTTTATTTCAGAGTAGGCTTAGTTTTCCTACTCGAACGTACGATCCTTTTTCGGACGAATCCTACCTATATATACGTCTTTAATAACAAAAATCATGTTATTTATATTCATTTTTCTGCAAATGACAAAGTGTTCGATTACTACACTTGTGCATTATTGCGTACAAATATAAAAAGTTATGGGACGTTTCATTTTAATTTAGGAGTTTAAGGAACAATGCTCAAATTTATAATATGAATCAACAAAACGATTTCCTGACGGAAAACTGATAAAGGATTTTTTAAACAATTGAGCTTTTTCAAAACTAAATCGGTCCTTAAAAAGAATGTTATGTACTGATGGCGTGTAATGAATTAAGCAATGTTAGCCAATTATTTAAAAAAATATAATCTACAAGATTTCGACTTTTCTAAAACATTTTCAAAAGTATTTCCAAATAAACAACACATTATTTTACTGTCCTTGGACAAAATTACCCTTTTGACCACTCCCACAAACCAAATTAAATGTTAATTAAGACCATGCATTAATATATAAAGCTAGAGACTGAACGGGTAATAGATTTATCTTTTAAGTCCCATAGTTTAAGCTTCGGCCATTAGTCTTATGCAAATGATTGTTAAAGTTGATTTGAAAATTCATAATTGTCATTAAGGTAAATGGCATATATTTACAGGGTATAAGAGTAAAGAATATAAATTTCAGTTGGTTGATGCAGGCGATCATAATCCATTATACATATTTAAAGCAAGAAGAGTATTTAATCTCGTGTAGAATTATTTCGAAACGGTCAAATGTTATCGGAATGCTTTCACAGAACCACATCATTGAGTTTCTGCATCAGAAAATTCAATGACTTTTCAAACCGTCCGTTTCCCAGTCGCAATACGGATAACGAAGCTTCCAATAGGATAGTACTGTATCTATTCTACAGACCAGATCCATTTTAAAATCAACGAAAGTAGTCCTATGCGAAGCAGTAATTTGATTAGAAGCGATAAAAGGGGATTAAAGCAGGCCTATGCGCTCCGATAAAACTGCGATATGGGTTATAGGGTGTTTTGCACTCATCAATAAAGAGAAAAAAGGATGAACAGCTTTTCATCTTTTTTTTTATATATATATTTATAAAGGGTTACTGAGCCCATTTTTTTTGTATTTGGCAACAAGTTTCTACACGATGGGAGGAATATTTCGTATAGTCGATGGCAGATTTGGATGAAGCTGTCGCCCTTTAATTCAATCTGTTGTGATCAATAAATGAAATGCTAAACGAACGGGGGGCTCCTAAAATAGTGGAAGAAATGAGAAAATATGAAGAGTCGCTCAGGGAACAAACGATGATTTTGTGAGCAAACAAATTGCAAATATCTCGCTTCTTCTCTTTAACATCTTCGGATTTTTATGCGGAGAAGAAAAGCTGCTTGGGGGTGGACAAATAACAATCGAAAATCAAAGAGTGAATAGCAGTCTCCTCTCTACGACATTTGCTCCGATTTCGTATAATTTAACCTACGGATAAAATAACATAGCCGCCAAGTTGTAATCCCCATTCCCCCTTTCAGAGATCGAGGGGAAATTCCCCGCTCCGATGCATCATGCATGCAGCGCCACCTCCCTGAAGCTCGAGTAAGGATAAAGTGCGTAACAGCTGCTCTAAATTCAAGAGATTTTCATTGGCGAAACGATCTATTTTTACTACGGGAAAGCCATTTTATTCAGATCCTTACACGTTAAAAACGTTAAACATGTTTTGATGGTGTATATCAAATCATCACAGGGTGGAAAATTGTCAAATGCATGGCATAATTAGGAACTGGAAGTCTGGATTAGTTTCCAGTTTATGTATTATCTTTATAGTTTGGTTATATCTTACACAAAAGTATTCATGTTGAATAGTCACGAAATTAAATTACATTTTTTGACATAGTAAAACATTTTATACTAAGGAGTAACCATTTTATCACGAAATTTCAGCCATATTACAATTTCATACAGTATAAAAGCATGTTTGACCACGTAAACATTTCCATACAATTTTAAATGTGTTGACATAGACAAACATTTACCATGCATATTTGAACATATAGTTGTGTCGAGAAAGTGGCGATTTGGAATAGAACATTTGAGAGGCTAGGCACATATCAATACGTTTTTTACATGTAGGCTACTTTATATATGTATGTATGTACATTATACTTAAAGGAACAAATCTGAGAAAAATAGTGACGAAATTTTGAATTTTGCAACTAAACATGTACGTATAGCTAGCTAAATAATCTTTATAATAGATTTATGTTAACTAAATAAATTATAACTTTAAGAAACGTCATGCGTGGTGTTAAAATCCTGGATATATACAACGTATTTAAAAAATAAAAAATAAATACACCGTATTTGTAATACTGCAATTTGTTACATGTACTGTACATCTGGGGCTGCATAGTAAATGACGTCATCGGCAAAATTTTAATGAGTGGCGTCTTCGGAACTTTTATGAATGACTTACTTCACTCGGGACATTTTCCCCGACAAAAATCGAGCATTTTCCCCGACGAAAATCGGACATTTTTCCCGACAAAAATTGGACATTTCTTCCGACAAAAATTGGACATTTCTTCCGACAAAAATTGGACATTTCTTCCGACAGAAATTGGACATTTCTTCCGACAAAAATTGAGCATTTCTTCCGACATCTGAAACTCAAAATCTACCCTTTTAAATTGAGGAAAAGTCGTAGCTCCACGTCAAAAACAGTATTCCTACATTCGTTGCCCCCATCACGAGGACATTGGTCAAATATCGTAATGCGAAGATCTCCCATAAAGGTTTCGAGATGGACTTGACGCTAGAAAGGAATTTAATAAAGGGTCACCCGATGAGCTCGCAGTGTCCGACATTAATGAAGAGACGGTCATTTTGAGAACAATAGAGAGTTTTAGCAAGCCAAATGGCTTATACATATGGTAACGTTATCTTAAATGCCATGCTTACCACGCATGCGTCGGAAAGACGTTGAAGACCGGAATCGTGGTGAGTTTTTTGAGTTTTAGCAAACGCGGAGTGAACGTCCGTCTGGTGAACGCTTTCCCAGTCCAAAGACTTAAATTTGTTGCCACAGATTCCCATTTTTCTGGATCGAAGAATGGATTCTCAGTGGCCACTTCTTTTAACACAGCAATATCCTCTTGAACACTAAATCTAACCTTGCTTTGTTTAGACATCGTGGGGGCAGCCATTTTTCCCGATCAACCGTTCGTAGTCACGTTAAAACACCAACGGAATCGTCGTACAATTCCGATAACACCCCTTACGACAATACTGCGCATGCGCAGTGCGAAAAAAAAAACCAGTGCTGTCAATTACATCAAGCCAAGCGGTGGCTTGCTAAAACTCTATACATGTACATGTATTGTCACTACAAACCGAACAGCACATATATCTTATGACCAATCTCCATGTATTCTCGCACCTTCGGATCTAGCCATTGAAAAATATAATCGGAGAAAATGAATGCCCCTCCATAGCTCACTTCGCATAAACGTAATAATAATTGAATGAGAAAAGTTTTGATTTTTTAAAAAGGCGGTCCTGAGAGATTCTTGCCTTGATGTTTTAATACTTTTTCGCAGAACCGTACTAATGGCTCCCCCTATACAATTTTGGCCCATAATTTTCCCCCGATGATATCTCGTGTGCCATCATTATATGGTTAACGACACCTGGGTGCACGTTTAGTATTTCTGTGAATTCTGCGCTCGCGTATACTTCTGGTTGGCAATTGCAACAAACGAAAGATTTTCCGAGAATCCATCGAATGGGAATACGCTTATTATTAAAATAAACATAAACGGAAGGGAGTCTCGGAATGCAGCTTGTTCAGTTATTCATCGGAATCAGCTATTTGTTTAGGTGAAAGGGTTTTACTAGTTTCCAAAACATAAAACTCAACTTTTCGTAGATTTTACAATGATTTTATGGATATGTTACCAGTTAATTACCTTCTACTATCATAGCTGTGCTATCCTGACTTTTTTTTAACTGAAACTTCATAGTAAATAATGACGTCATCAAAATTTCAATGTTTGTCGTCATTCATTAAAAATGTACCATTTTCGGACATTTTTCTGAAATTTAATCGGGCATTTTTTCGGACACAAAATCGAAAAATGCATGCCGTATTCTTATCCCGCTTGGTGGCGCTAGTGTACGCCGAGTGGTTAAGTGCCTGAAATAAGCATTCTTTGTGCTCGCACCCTAAGGGATCATCCATAAAGGACGTCCTGTATTTTTCCAGGTTTTTAGACCCTCCCCCTCACATGCATGTTCCGTCCAATTTTGAAAACAGCTTGATGATTACACATACAATTTTTAATATGTTCTTTATAAATTTTTACATTTAAAATATTACCATTAGTGAACCACAGATCTACAGAATATTATAGGGAACAGGGAATTTCCCTAACAAAACACCAAACCACCCAGTTTTAAAGGCCAAAATGAAATCTTCCTCCATACAGGGGCAGTTTAAGCCCAAGTTGACATCTGGACGTCCACTTTCCTTGTACCCCTCCCCCCCTGTCCGCCTGTGTCCCATTTTCACATACCCCCCTCCCCTTTGGCCGGACGTCCTTTATGATGGTCCTTAACTCGTTTTGTAAGAGAAGTTTACATTTTATAGAAAACTGAATGAACTTCAAATTACAATTACGCTTCTGTATACGCGGCGTCCAGAACAGTGGCGCCACCTAGGGCGCTCCGAGCAGCAGCCTTCGGTGAGCATAAAACAGGCGCATTAGAAGTCTCGCAGCTCGAACATGCCGAAAACGGCGTTTTTACGTTTACGAGGACGTTTTTATTATCGAGCCAACACAGACAGCTAAGTTGCGAACATAAATTAAAGCCTCGAACGGCTGCGAACAACCGATAGTTTCTTATAGGCCCCTACCTAAAACTAAGTATCCGTGACTTTGTGCCATTTCAAATAACACTTCGTTTCATTGATAGATCTACGTACAGAATATACAGAGGTGGGCATGGCCCCTTTTTATTTACCCTCGCATATTCCCCGTACACCTTCTTCACGCTTTTTTTTTTGCACTCCTATCTACACCGTCCATGGAAACCCTAAATAAATTCCGATGCAGCTTCTAATATCGCCTATGCCTTATTCAGCGCCCGGTGTAATTTTCTTAATCTCATTTTATAGGTGGCAAAAGCATCTATCAAGAAACGTTTCTTGCACATCGATTTCGGCAGAAGCGACGCTAACTGGAGAGGCTGCTTGAGAAAATACAGAGCTCCTCATCAAATCCTGGAGAAACCCACAATCTGAATAATGGTACGTTATAATACGAGGAATTCTTTGATAAAAGCTGCCGCACCTTCCCATTCGTGGGGAAGGATTTCATCCAAACTTTGATGAAATTTTAATTTTTATCGTTGAAGTCATGTTTTGTCCGACTTCTGATAATACGAACTATACGGTTTAAATGAATATAATGTTGAGTCAGTCCCATGAGACTCGTCTTAACGTTCGACTGTACGTCCAAATGTTTAGACGTTGCCTAAACATTTAAGTCTTTATAACGATGACTTAAAGTACATGCAATCAAAACCGGATAAGTGAAAATCGCTTGACTGAAAATCTCGGATAAGCGGAATAACATGGCACAAAAATGGGGACCTTTTTTCAATATATGATTGCCCTGGACGATGTTCAAAGGAAACTTCCGATTATTGTTTTCTCTGATAATCCTATCGATCAACGTGTATATGTACAGTATTTGCATAAGTGAAAAACCAGGATAAGTGAAGGAGTTTTTTCCTTAAAGGGTGTATTTCTTTTTCAACAGGTTTTCAACATATCAATTTCAATGTTTATGTTAAGTTTATCTTGATATTACGTATAAATTACTCGTAAAATTCGAACAACTTAATCACGTGATATAGTACTGTACTATATGTACACTCACATCAGTACATTAATTTATAGAGTGATCAAAAGTGTCGTCAAATTTGTCGAAAACTCTTTACTGTAACATAACGCGTTGCCGCATCATGTGATTAATTCGATGTTACGGTGCAAATTTGGGAAACATGTTCGAAATAATGTGTTTACTTGTTTCTAACGTTATAGCCACACGTAATTTTGGAAGGTGAATTTCCGCGAGGGTGATCAAAATAAATTTTCTTGGGAGAAAATCGATAATGCGAGGTCTCCCAAAAGTCACCGTATACACGACGTTCCCGAATGGCGGCATTTTCCTCAAAGGATTAATCGTTTGAATCGATTACTCGTGTAAGGAAACGTGACAAAACAGCGTGTTAGAAACATTTTTTAATGCATTTGCTATTAAATTGTCTAAATTGTCAATTCAATAACACAAGACGTTGCAGCTGCATCCGTAAAACATCTCAGAATTGGACAAATATATCCATGAGACGTTAAAACATGTAAATGATTTACTATATACTTGTTATATGTTAACGCTGTTACATGTATTGAGGGACACTTTCCTCCATGGCTTGTATAACAGAATATTTAATTCAAGTTAAACATGTAAATAATAACGTTTCAACTTCATCAAATACGGTATCACTATACATGTACACCCAACATTTTTTTACTCATTTCGGCGTCTGGGCATGCGTAGATTGCCACTATAGGCATATTAATACTATTTTAATATGTAGTATTCTCATTTGAATACAAAATTATGTAATTAAAACATCCACATAATTCATATAATATTAAACATATCCATATAAAAATATTATATTCAATAGTATATCATTTACTTAAAAATAATAGACTCATGTTAATTTTTATTTATTGTTTTAATTACGATATATGCAGGGTGTATTAAGAAGGGAATTACACTTCCAACTAAGCATTCGTGATTTAAATCAACGTCAAAATACAAAATGTTACAACTTAACACACATGCTCAGACGCCGGAAACGGATAAAAAATGCCGAGTATCCAAAACGACTTGTACCATTTGTTGGACACGTCGAACTGGATGTATGTAAAAATACTAGACAGGTCTTGTCATATTAAAGTCATTAGGACATGTTTTGAGCAATTTGCGTGTTTCTGTTAAAAATTTAGAATAATCATGCGTGTAGTTCATGATATGAATGAATTCCACGTTACGAGCAGCATGTCTGTACAGTGAAAGCCTGTTAATTCGATCACGCTTAATCCGGTCAGCAATTTTATTCGGTTAAAACAGTCAGAACGGATGTTTTTCTATGCTGCTCTGTTAAAAAAAAGTCGCTTAATTCGGTCATCTCATCGCATAATTCGATCAAATTTCCACGTACATTTTTATCTACATAACGCAAACACGCGAAATAAATTTGAGGCAGCTTTATACAAGCACGGACACGTTTGGACAACGCGCATGCGCGCATCTAATGCATCAGCGGCTGTACTCGGATGGATTTTTTTCGTATTTTGGAAAATTAAATTGCAGCCGTTGCAGCAAATAGGCAACATCTAACTGTACTTATAACAATCGTTAAAACAAAATATAATTTTAAAATTACGTATTTACCTATATATGTACAATCAACCGACTTCCTTTCCCATCCCATCCTCCTCGTTAAGGTCCCAAATACGGGATATATATATATATACATCATAATTGTGATGTTAGGGTCCATCATGACCAGACTGTTACGTCTTGACGTAATTTGCATATTGATCCCCCTGCCAAATGGTACTACGTACTGAATGTAGGGTAAAGAATTGAATTGAAATATATGTATATTTTTAAAACATAGAACACAATTTTGGTAAGGTCAATCTTTAACGTGTTTTTAACGTTCATCGTCTATATCGGTCAGCCGCTTATTTCGGTCAGAACCAACGTGATCGAATTAAGCGGCTTTCCCTGTACCTCAACTTTAGGAAATGTCCAACGAGCGTTCGCCTTTATATCTGTATAAATCTATGAAATATCTAAGCGGAAGAAAGTTATTCGCTCCTAATTAATATTAAGTCAGAGTTTAGCAAGGAGGATATTGCGGGCTAATGAAATGCAACGAAAGCGCATCTAGGGCCAGAAATAGCAGCGCCATCCGTGATGATAACTAACCATAAATCAATGACGAAAGAGGAAATTAATGCGATGCAGCGTGTTCGAAGCTGATATTGAAAATGAATTTTTTCCCCGTCTATCTTAGATATGGCGTCTAAGAATGTAAATCAAGCTTTCTTTTAATACACATTTCTACTGTATTTCGTCTATCGGAAAACGAGCTCGAATGTATAGTCTTATAGATAGGGGAAAAAAGGGGCGAAACTTCGCTATATACGTTTCCACTACTAATCATGTATTTGCTTTGTATTTTCAGACGCAATCACGTGGCTAGGCAAGCGGAAAATTACCGTCTAGCTTAATGAAAATGAATTTAACGGGCGACGGATACACCGATGATTTTTTCGCGCTACATTACCATTACGCTTTAATTGCGAGTTTTGTTTGCGATCTGCGAAACTAACTGCTTTTTCGGATCATCGAATTGTATAAAATTTATCATATCTGCATTTTTATTTTTATTTTTTATAAACCATCAAAAAACGGGCTTTACAGGTACATGTAGTAACAAATATACATGTGTATATATATATATTATATAGCATAATATTATACTTTTTACAAATTCTATAAATAGTTTTCTTTATCGAAAAAACCTTATTTAAACCAGCTTTATTCATGCTCAACAACGAAATTAGATAACCATGAATACACATGCATGCTTTACATATTTTAGGGCAGGTTGCTTTTAACTAATTCAAAATTCAAAAAGACTGAATAATATATTAATATGCAGCCGTTATGAAGGCGGATCCGTCCCGTATGCACGCATTAAAATCGATAGATAATTTCGAATATCACTGAAAAATTCAGATACCGCAAATATTAACTTATAAAAGAGCATAATTAAAAGTTCCATGTTTTTTTTAAAAAACCAGAAAAATCTATAATTTCTAATGCCTCGTGATATGCTCATAGGCTAAAACGCGCGTAAATGCAATCCATAAAATTAGTAAACGCAGCGTATACATTTCCGTTTCTTCGAAAACAATCTGTTAAATTATATCATTCCAAATGATTAGGTAAAGGAAAATTATGCTGCATTTTGCCGGAAGGCTGACAAAGGATTCAAACACGGAATATTGTACGTACATTTACATCGTTTACAGCACTCGGGGTAGATTCCATCAGTTATAAGTATCGCTCACTTAAACGAGTGAATTATCGAAGAGATAAAAGTTCAAGGTAGAATTTTAATGATAAAATTAAGAACACGACCACAATATATCTGGCTGATATAATGGAGCGTCTACAATGTAGTTGAGAGCAGCGGGGCAACGATACAAATTTCCAGGAATTTTAATTAAATCAAACGCAATATATACGAGCTCACATTTACAGTACGTGTATCTATACCGCGTAACATCTTAGAAAAAAAAATGACGTTGCATTAAGTAAACAGTGATGAGCCCCGAGACATTTATGCAAATTCACTAACCAAACTGCTCCAATAACGAACTCGCGGCGCTTATTTCCAAGAAACGAGCAATTAATGATCAGCCGTGCAACCCAGCAACAATTACCTTCAAAAATTAAAAAAATCTGATCTCGCTCGCAGATGTTTGTTCGTAAACGAACGATTTCCAAAAGGTCACCGTCTCATGTGTGAGGTTGTGAACTGAGTAGTGCATGTTTAATGAGCCATTACGCTAAGCCATGCTTAGTGCAGGCCAGCTGTGCCGAGAGATACTACACAGTAGTTTTATTACGCGATTAAATGCAATATGAAATACAGTATGTTGATACACTCGAATAAATGCGTCAATGCACTTCAGAACATCTTCAATTAACTCGACCCACTTGATAGAAAAATAAGTTTCTAAAGAACTTGCATCAATCAATACACTCGAGTTAATGCTATGTTGAGTATTTGAATGTAGGCGCATTTATAGTAATAACGACAAATTACCTGAGTTTAGGTCAAAATCCAAAGTAATACGCTCTTAAATGTGACGTCATAAGCAAAATTTGAAGATCACTTCAATCAACTTACCTATAATGAAAAAAATAGAAATTATAAGCGATTTTTATGACAATGTATAAGGAAAACGCTTTGATATTTGACTATACGAATAAATTAATGCAAATACTGTACATGTATGTTTATCAGGTATATGATCAAGTGACAACAAGTCGATAATCTACATTGCCAAAACCATATAACAACAGCCTTTCAAATAAAATATCAACAGAAATTCGTACTATCAGTAATTTGTATTAAGCGAGTTCGTCTTAATGAGGATCCACTGTATATCCATTTGAAAAAAAATTACCATATACTTATTTTTTTAAAAAAAACATCAACAAATAAGAACATGCCCATTTTAGACATTTTCATGCACACGTAAGGACAAAATGTTTGAAAACGCATCTTAGATTCTATTGACAGATAAAATTATAATCCTGAGTATATTTTGGACGAAGAAAGCTCCTCGATAGTAGGTTATTAGGAGTGAGAAGATAAAGACTATCTAATCATCCCCCTCATCAATAATATGTAGATCACCGAACTCCTCCTTTCACCGATGAATAATTCATTCGACCATCGCAGGTGTATCGATTACTTGTCTCCAACTCAACTATATACCAGAGATCAACCAAACAACTAGCTATTTATTTAGAAAATAAATTGAAACGAAGATCGCACGATCGCATTAACGGTTATTTAGCATTATTATGTTATTGAACAGTCTCTCGGTGCAAAATCAAAAAAAAAAAGGTAAAAGATAGTGGAAAACGAATTAATTTGTACTCGTAAGATATGTTGGTTTCTATGAAAAAGATTAAGGGATCGCATTAACGGGAAAGTTGCTTTCCCTAAACATTTCAATTTTCAGAACTTGTTGGCAAATGTGCGCAAAAAAAAAACGGTTCATTTTCAATTAAACTTGTCTCGGGAAGTTAAATTATTGCGCATTATTTGAAATGGGCATGGTGGTGGTTATAGATTCGAGCAGCAGGTGTTAAGCTCGTTTATTTGGTTAGAACAATTAACATAGCGAAAGAATTACCAGTCTGTAATGTGTTTCACTTATATGAGGTTAATGTACATGTAGGTGTAACGCTTGCTAAATTATTTCTTTAAACTTTTAAAGTACGCACATTGTATTTGTAAATTTTTAGCTTAGCGTGCATTTCTAAACATCGGCAATTATTTTTTTCAAACACGACGGTGCAATCAAGTTGTAAAATTAAAGAAATTACGAATTTTTTAAATAAACAACTACGAAATTATAAAGAAAACCCAGAAATTTAAAAAAATACAAATTTTCTAAAAAAGTAACCACAAATTTTCTGAAAAAGCAACTAGGAATTTTTTAAAAAACCAAATAGGAGTTTTCTAAAATAAGCCACTACGAAATTTCTAAAAAAAAAAGCCACTAAGAAATTTCTAAAAAAAGCGACTAAAAATTTTGGAAAAAAGAAACTACGAATTTTCTAAACAAAATGCAATTACGAATTTTCTAAAAAAATAATAATAACGATTTAAAAAAATAATAACTACGGATTTTCTAACAGACGATACAATTTTTTTCAAGAAAGGTGATTTAAATATTTAAAGAAAAACTTACATGTTCCTAAACAACTACGATTTTTGCAAAAACGACAAACAAACGCAATTTCTAAAGACTACACTTTTAAAGTACGTGCATTGTATTTGTAAATTTTTAGCTTAGCGTGCATTTCCAAACATCGGCAATTATTTTTTTTCAAATAAGACGGTGCAATCAAGTTGAAAATTAAAGAAATTACGAATTTTTTAAATAAACAACTACGAAACTATAAAGAAAACCCAGAAAAATGAAAAATGGCATTATTCCTCAAAACATTTTTTAAGCACGAAAAGATGATATTACCGCATAACTTAAACATAATTAAAATAATAACAGCGCGACCAAAGTTAGGTAAAATTTATGAGTTTTTCGAGCATCGTATAGGGATTATCCGACGATTTCCAAACCACCTCTGATAATCTGGAATGAACCCAGTAACATCTACACGAAACGCAAATTTTCGCACTGCGACTCTAGCATCACATCAGTCCTTTCACCCCCTCTCCCCCTGCCCTAGTGCGATAAGTGCCGCGTAAAGAACCCCCCAATAAAACGTCGCTTCTGGAAGCAGCCAGCAGCACGTCTCAGCAACGAACGATGTCAATGCACCGCATTTGGGCAAAGTGAACCATTTCCACAAATTTTAGCACCTGATCCCTGAACAAATAAAATTAAGCAGCGAGCAGTTTGCTTTTAAGTGAAACTTCGGGAAGGCGTCTTTCCAGAGATGAAAACCACCGCGGCAACAACATTTAAGACAATGGCTCCGAAGTCAGTCGTTTCCAATCCCATCATTGTATATAAAACCCCCCCGAAAAAAAAACACCAGCGGCGCAATCCTCAATCTTTGGTTCGGCACTATCAATGATTGCCTATTTCAATTCGAGGTCACTTTTCACTAAGGGCTAAATCCTATCACCATCAGGTTTGCGAAGCAGTTGTTGCAGCCTGTTGTCTATTGATTACTAGCAGCCATGGACTTCTTTTTTTTTATTTCTGGCTTTCATCTTCCGCTTCTTCTACTTCGTCTTCCCAAATGGATATAAAAGCCTCGGCGCAATTACAGCCAGAGAGGAGGAGGAGAAAAAAAAAGTATAAAAACACACGTCCTAAGAGTCTGCAAAACCTAAATGATGCGAAAACATGGTCAACTCGAATGTGAATAAACGAATAAAACGTCAAAATGAAAATCGTTTCCGAGAGCCTCTCTCCAGCGATGTGCCATGGATATAATAAAAGCCAGGAATCCCAATAAGAAAAAAAAAAGACAATTGGAAATGGCAGCGAAATAGGCATTTTATGAGCTAAAGATATGCCGCCAGATATATTAGAAGGACCGAAAGGCCTTATTGGTCTATATACCAGCTACCAGAAGCTTACTCCTCGGAAAATTGCGAGACAGATAAGCGTATGGCGCTCGGAAGAAAATTGGACATTCAAATTATTGTGAAAAATCCTGAGATCCACGCAGACCACGAATTGCCAGACGCTTACCATCGACTTACCGCGGACTTATCAGAGAGCGTAAAACACGAGGAAATTGGTCGGGCAAGTCCTCGCGGAACGGCCACCACGAGCTTTGGCATAAACTTGTCAACGCTGACAGATGGCATTTCTCGCGATAACATCCCCTACCGGAGAATTGTCGTAAAATCACGCAACTTGCCAGAGAGCGTATCAAACACGGAATTGGATATTTAAATTACGTGTATACTGCCAGAAATGCTTACTCTCGATTAAAATCTCCGCGCAACTTTTAGGAATCTTTACTGCCAAAGATCTACTGAAGCAAGGAAGGAAACCATCGACTTGTCACGCAGAATGCCAACATATCTGGAAACATATATTGCAATCTGTATTTGCTTCTGACGCGAGAGCCGTTGCCAAAAACTTGTCAATGCTTACTGTACATACCACTGTAGGCAACATCCCTCGAGGATATGTGCTACTAATGTCTGAAATATGTTTTTGCAGTAATTTGTCAATGATGTTTCGTTCAAAATGTTTCCAAGACAAGAAACATACTTGCCAGAAAAAAAGGCAAATTTAATCATTGACAAATTTGGAGTTCCATCGTAAACTTTTGGAAATCTAACCGCTTTAAAGGTTACTAGCTGGAAGGCCCGGCTTTGACCGGGATGTACTTACCGAGAGTGAGCTAACTCCCTGCGACAAATCCTGACCACAGCGCCCCCATATCACTTCAGCAATGGCGTTTCATGGAAAAACTTTTTGCCCACTATGCCACCCACATGCAAACAAACACATCTTCTTTAAATATTGTATATAGAAATTTTCTAAAACAAACTTTAGGTGCATCAATTTGCTAATGCATGTATCTTTGCATTATTCTGCATAGATAACATCCGCTACAGGTGTTTTTTACGTGCACATACATGTACATGTAAGTCGGTCAAAATATTGATATACAAGACGTACTCTCGATGACACAGTCTTCGTTCAATTTTATTGGCATCTTCAATCGTCAATTTTATTTAACGGGAATTTGGTGCAACCGAGCATTAACGCCAGAGCGATTGCACTCGTTTAAATGTTGTCACGTGTGCAGCAGCAATAGATTGCTCGTTAAATCGATGGTGTAATCGATGAGGGCGCTTCAGCCGACGCCTTTTAACGCTCGATGACATATCGGTCAGGTGAGCGTAAAAATTTGACTTTTCCTGCCTCTGGAAATCACATAATTGCGCCAATTAACGGCCGACCAGTGTGCTCGAGAGGAAAGATAACAAACAGATGGATGTTTTTGATGAACCCATTCGAGGGTGTAATTGATTGCTCGCTGAGTGCATATTACGCCATGCAACAAACAAAGCGAATGCCATTATGCTCGGCTGGATATATTTTGCACCAAAAAAAAATCTCCCCAAAAGTCAGCCAAAATGAAGGGATCAGTCGGGATGAAACGGACAAGTTGAAACAGATTAATCGGTGAGATGCGAGATGCTTACCGGAAGTTACGTGAAGCGATTTGCTAGTGCCGAAGATGTGGGGAAGTACATGTGGTTTTGGAAAACTGGTCCTGCTTGATACTGCCTTGAAAGGTTCATTTTAAGATCTTTTCAATTTAGATATCCACTTTGCATATTTTTCTCTTAAGGTAATCACACACGAGGCAATTTATATCCCGAAACCTGTTTATAGATATATCGTTGCTCGATACCTGCCCGTGTATTGGGAAAAATTTCCTTCGCAAATATGTTTCCAGATATACTGTATTTCCAGAATATAAAATGATCTTATGCTGAGCAACTTATTTACGGGAAAAAACTAAGGTCATAGGATTTACAGTCATGCACACAAGTTCCTTTCTGTTGGATAGCCAATCAGGAAAGACATACGTCATAGGATGGAACAAGCAGTGCTGTCAAGATAGTTTTTTCCATTTTAGTTTAAAACAGCGCTGTTTTATGCTGTAGTGATATTCTGAAAATATCGCCCCTTAATTGCGTGCAGCAACAGGGAATTGTTTCAGTTGAAATAACTTTCCTGCAATTTTCTCGCTATTTATTTCCAGACATAACGTTTCCTAGTGTGTGACGGCCTTTAAAAGAAATATTTAACTTCTCTTCTATTTCCCACTTTTACTAATTTCCATCCGCCTTTTCTTTCACAATTTTCGCTTTCTTTGTGGAATTATTTCCACATAGTCATCCTTGGAATTTGCTAACTAATGAACTGCAATATATAAAAAATATAATTTGTTTTTTATACAATTTTATTTCTAAATTTTATTTTCATTTGAATAATGCATCAATTAAAATAGCGACTATCTCAATTTAAATACATGTACGCGTTGATCGGTAAGTACAATAAGCAACTTTTTTAAAAATATATTTTCTAAATGTAGTTACCTGATAATCGTTCTGCTTAAAACTGACATTTCTTTGAAATTTTAAATCTTCAGTTTACATGTATTAAAAAAAAAGTTATCCGAAAAAAAAAAAAACTCCTACTGTCCTTACCAAGGAATGTTTTGAGAAATGTATAGAAAATGGAAAGATTTGGTAAAACTATTAGTCCCGAAAAGAACTTACTGTTCCGCGAAATTTGCTTAAACGAGGCTGTTTGAAAAATGTTTAGCGTTGTTTATCTTAGTCGAAAGAATAAGTGTATCCGATCCATTTTGCTATAAGCAACTTTATTAATCCATCTAACTTTAAGGTTAGATGATACGTACTTATAGATGTATACACCTTGGCAATTTCGGCTCGGTATTTCAACATCAAAGACAAACTATTAGACCGTGTGAAATGTTGTCGTTGCCACGGCAACCGCCTGCATGGTCCATGAAGAAGAGCAGGAAGATGACGCTCAAGAGTTCAGTTTTAAATTACGCACAAGAGTGCCTTTCACCGGGCATTACATTTCGCAAATAGGCCGAAATGTGCGTTTATTTCGCTCAAAGAAAACAACCTTTCGCCCGCTTTTTGTAACTGGCCTTAATCGATGAAAAGTCCCCGGGTGCATGCGTGTGTGCAACTATGGCGAAGGTCGGAGGTCAACAGTTTTCATCTGAAAATGCATCGGGTTGATTATGGAATGAAGCATTTGATTAACCTTCACTTTATGGGTGCGAGCACAAAGAATGCTTACTTTCGATGTGCTTGTTTTCAGCTTCTTGTTTCCCGCTTTGGAGCGCACAATGAATGCTGATATCAGCGTGATGGTCAGTGTGCTTGGTGGCGCCACTGTATGCGTTGGGCTACGGGAAACATTCCGCGTAAGACCGTGCACATGCGCATTAGAATCTCATGATGAGCGCAGGACACATTTTTATGGTTCATAGGCGGCATACAATCGTGTACTGTATGTGCCATTCTTTTATCTTAAAAATCTGCTTTCGGATATAAGCGCTTCTTGTAAACTCAGCCTGGCTCGGCTAAACTTTCTTTGTGTGTGCCCTCATTTAAAAAGCATGCCGCATTCTTATCCCGCTTGGTGGCGCTAGTGTTCGCCGAGTGGTAAGCGCCTGCAATAAGCATGCTTTGTGCTCGCACCCTATGCGAAGATTCTGAGTTGAAAAACCAATAAGAAGTCTGGCCACCACCATCAAGTATTCGGGTCGTCCATACAGTACATGCATCTTAAGTTAACTTAATATGGAATTTTTGACTACATCACTATCATCCTTTTTACTTATTCACAATTTTATTCGAAAACATTCCGGTCTAGTTAAAATATGGTTCAAAAGTGCATATTTTAATCGATCTTAATTTGTATTTCAAATCCGCTCGTTTATACTTATGATAACAGGATCATGCCTAACAGGAAGAAATACAAAAGAACTTGTGAAAAATGTTAACTATGGATGGCGTACAATATTGTCTTTGAACAACCAAAACATCAGTCTTCGTGGTTACAACATTGATGATTTCATGTCTCAAAGATCCCATGAACATCAGACCCATCTCAGTCTCCATTAAGAATCTGGAATCGTTCACATATTAGCCTACTTCATATTACATCATTTTACATTTACCGTATACGATACCGTTTACAATACCGTAACGAATCTAAAGAAGATGAGACCAAGGGGGAACGTCCATAAAATACGTCATCGATGAAATGCGATTGAAATGTCACATTATTTCCACACGGAAATCAAGCAAGTTTCCAATCATGCAACGTGATTTTGAATTTTTACGAAACTACTAAGACAAAGTAATACCTGAACGATCCCGATTTGGCGGAGATCGATATCAGGTCCTTGGAAGGCAGTAGCACCTCTCCACGGTGCAGCGCCCCCTATCCCATCACGGCAGCCATTTAAGGTATACGTGCTACAATTGAAAGCGAAAATGTGCCCGCATATGGCAGTGCCAGTGTCAATGGCATCGTAACCTCTTTAAAACTGCCATTTGGTCGGCAATTTCTTACATCGGTAAGACTAGGCATAGCGTCGCTTCTCTTCGCCAGTTGCCGTGGCAACGCGGAGAGATTTTCCCAACCCACAGCCACTCGAATCCCTGACCTTCCATTGATTTAACGGCTAGGAAATGGGAGAAGACAGCAGACGAACGGCTAGGCCAAATGCCAGAAAACGGACCAAAAACGGTATAGGCGAGAGTCGTTAATGGAGGAGCCATTTTCACACACACCTACAGAGGGCGCCCAAAGTCGAACCATTCCTATCGATTAATTCGGGAAAAAACAACGCCGATTAATAGGGAACGCAACTTTAACGCACCCTACTTTTCTTAAAACTGACTATTTGAATACCACGGAGAATAAATTAACGAGGCTTACGGAGTACTCGGACAGAAGATTTACGAATGGCACTCTTGGCAGTTGTGAAGTCACGTGCGCGATTGATGTGTAAATGGCTTAAAAATTCATTCATTCGGACGCGCCATTTGAAAGTTTGTCTGAGTACCCCTAATAACTCCTCGAAGTCAAAAGTGTGTAAAATCAGTAAAATCATTTACGTCATAGTGTGGTAGCAAATTTAAAAGGCAAAATTTGACAAAAATATATCAAATGTTGAGCAAAAATTGACAAGCATACATGTACAGCAAATTGTGAGAAAAAATTGACAAACAAATTTTGAGGAAAAAATAGACAAACAAATTTTGAAGAAAAAAATTGACAAACAAATTTTGAAGAAAAAAATTGACAAACAAATTTTGAGGAAAAAATTGACAAACAAATTTTGAGGAAAAAATTGACAAACAAATTTTGAGGAAAAAATTGACAAACAAATTTTAAGGAAAAAATTGACAAACAAATTTTGAGGAAAAAATTGACAAACAAATTTTAAGGAAAAAATTGACAAACAAATTTGAAGGAAAAAATTGACAAACAAATTTTGAGAAAAAACTGACAAACAACAAAGTTTGAGAAAAAATTTAATGCATACAGTACATTCTGATTACAAACTGACAGTGTCCGGTAAAATATAAGATGTTATATCAAAAAGCCAATAAATTCCATCCACATCTCGTTTACGATTTAAAACTTAGCGATACAACTTTTTTACACGTATACAGTATTCGTATTACATATTTATATTTTGGTACAAGTTTTGCCATAAATTTTCGGGTTTCGTGTATATGATTTGGCGTAGATTTAATTTTAAGAATATTTATGGGAGTGTCGACGTATAAAGTTCGCTGCTCAAAAGAGAAATATGGATGCGCAAAATTATCTCCAGAGATGCCATCTGGGTGCTCTAGAGACTAAAGAAACGCACTTTAAATATTTCTTCAGAAAAATCAACAATCTCGGGCACGTTACAACAGCGCACAATCAACTTTTTTTGGGGCCAAAAACTAAATTTAGCATTTGCTAATGATGAATGCGAGGCAGGCGCCACCGTCAAGAAGAATAGAAACATGTGGTTTTCAACATTTTTTTACGTTACTTCCAGGGATAGAAGAAGACTTAGAAACAAAAGAAGTGAAAAAGACTATTTTTGCGGTAAACAATACCCTAGCCACAAATTTAAACCCGGTGAACAACGCATTCCGGGCCAGTTATTTACAGTTAGGCTTATTCGGTAAGGCAGCAGCAGCAGCAGGGGCAAGATGAGCAAAGGCTCAACATGCAGATAGATATCTCGGTGAAGTAAAAAAGCATGTTAGTTTCCCTTAATCACCATACAAAGTTAATAGCCGCCATTATTTTTAGAAAGATAACGCATTCTTCCTCCCCTGTTCGCAGTTTGCACTCTGCATAAAAGCATCCGCACTGACATTTATTTCAAACTAACTTACTCGCGCTCGGAAATAAACTACCGAGTCTGAATCACTTTACCAAAAAATCTATAAAAAAGGAAACTCTGGGGGGAAAAAATCAGAAAAAAGGGTAGAAAATCGACACCAACTTCTGAGATCGATGACGTCACACTCGAGGAGGAAGAGATGGATGTTCACCAAATGGTTAAACAACGAGAAATCAAAAAGTAATCATCGCCATTTTGTTTTTTGGTGTTTTGCAAAATGAAGTTAAATAGTAAAATGTGGCCAAAATAGTATCAGAATATACATGTATGCAATTGCGTGTAAATTTCATAACCGGGTGCTCACCAAAGGATTAAGGGATCCCCTGAACTCCAAAAAATTCAGAAAGTTTTCAGCGCCATTTTTGTTGTTGCTTTTTTTGTAAAATGAAGTTTAATAGTAAAATGGGGCAAAAATAGTATGAGAATATGTACAATTGCATGCAACGATCGCATAATGAGGAGGAAGCTGAATGTTTACCTGAAGGGGTAGGGTAACCATTAAAACTTGCAAAAATTCTCTACGCAACCATCGTCTTTTTCTGTTTTTTTCATAAAATGAAGTTTAATAGTAAGAAGTGGCCCAAATATTAGTGTGAGAATATATGCACAATTGTAATTATCTCATAATTTATTTTAAAAGATTGCATAAATGTAGCTGGGTGGGACACGAGAAAACATTTTTAAAAGAAATTGCTACGAAATTCTAAAACTTTCCCACCGTGTAAGAATTAGACGGGAACTAGAATCTTAATGAAACTAAAAATTACAAAAATTAAATAAAAAAAGTAACCACGCAATCAGAAAATCGGATATTGCGTCCGATTTTATTTTTATTTTTTAGATCATCAATCCAGAATTAACTTTTAAAAAAAAAAGTTTTAAAAAGTTCCAAAACTTAAACAAAACAAAAGAAAAACTACCGAACGAAACATAAATTACTCATTTTGGTGAAACAGGATAAAGTGGCTTGTTTTCCCATTTCAGATGGAATAGGACCGAATAAATCACAGAAAAGGTGAAAAGGTCACGTGACGACTTAGTAGCCCATATGACCAGTCCAGAAGTCATCCTATTTTGATTTGATCGGTTCCAAGGATGACTCTCATAAACGCGCAACAACAAATTCAAAATAACACTTAAAATAGCCATCGAATACAATTGCAATTAAGCAATTACACGTATGAGTTAATTCTAGAATTTGGGATGTTGAATAAAGCGACGATTTTGCTCTCGATAGATGGCCCTACTCGTCACTGGGCTCGACGAGACGAGCAGCTACTAGTAGCTAGCCCTCATCTAACGATAATTTCCCCTGCCATTGAACCTTGTTTGGTCCGAAATTACGGTTAGTAATTTGAATTTACGAAGCCAGGTTTATGCGTAAAATATCGCCCCATCGAATCAAAGGCGCGGAGGAATAATGGATCGAACGAGGGTTGTAATAATGGACATTCGCTCCGTTGCGGAAACTTAATTTACAAAATGGCTGGTTTTAGATTAGTACTTTGGAGAGAAGTTCATTTCGACTTAATTGCAATTGCATTTGATGGCTATTTTTAAGTGTTATTTTGAATTTGTTGTTGCGCGTTTATAAGAGTAGTAAAATCGGTCATGCTTAATACACTCGCTCGCAATTGGCCCCTTGGGTTGCTCGGGTTCAACGAAAATCGGGCCATTTTCGAAAATGGCAGTTTCCGAAAGTTCGTGCATTTTCAGGCAGGTCACTAAAGTGCGTGCAATTTCAATCCGCCTCCTTAGTGTACACTATATTTGTTATAGAAATACCAAAGATAAAAAATTACTCCCTCGTGAAAAATTGGATAATTTATAAGTTTATAAAAGTTTTATATTATGATTTCGTGATAAAAAGGATACGAATAAACGCACCAAGCAAGTTGGTAATGTAAATTTAAGAGAAAATATATCCAAAATATGTCAATAATTGACTGTTTGTACCGAGCATTAGGAGCTGGTTCTTTTATGGTCGATTAATTTTGCACCACCTGCATGGAATCAATGAAAATCTCTTCAGATTGTGCTTTATTAAAACGTGATTAACGTGCAATTGCTTCCCAATGTATCATGGAACGAAAAATTTAGATCAAACATCTAAGATTCTAAATGTTAAAAAAAACTTAGTTGTATTACATTGCAATTGTTGCCGAATATTATTTACTAGCCGTAAAATCCGGGGAAAGTCGCCCGGGCTGTATTTCTACCGATAGCGACGAAATCTATAATATAAAAGGCAAATCGCGTTCATTTTGAAAAGGTCAATTTCCGTTTTCTTCGATTCCAACGTCAGGAT